>SNQJ01S0025753.1:77710-118676 GCA_010110895.2 Picea sitchensis
CAACTGGACTTCTATAAAATATGATCGTAAGGATTGCTTGTTGTATAAAAAAAAATTCTCAGTGGCATATAATGAATATACATGTATTGATTAATTATTGAATGATGATATTTACATTGAAGAGTGTTCAACTTAAATATAGCCAAGGTTCCCTTTGTACAAAGAGTCATGACTGTACATTTATTATTATTATTTATTATCACTTTACTATATTTTATTTTATTATTTTTTTAGCTTTATTTATTATGTATTATGTATATAACATTGCCCTTCCCTTAAAATTTGATTTGTCCTAAAATAAAAGGTATTGAAGGATATAACTATCGAAAATGCTATGACTCCCAAATTGTGTCTTCTAAAAGATTCTTCCATTTAATAAGTTATTCCTTGATTATTCAAGAATCAATATTTTCGAGACTTGATATTGGAAATTCGTTCAATCTAGATGTTGAAAATAAGTTGTTGGTCATTGTTTTGCCTATGATATGATCAATTTTATGACAGTAATTAGAAACTTTTGTCGAATGTAAATATGCGTTTGTTTTTATGTTTCCAGGGATCTAATTCGCATTTTTTGGTGTCACGGGGAAAAATCGCAGCTTGCTTGTGCTTCTGGTACTCAATCTGACACTCCATTCGGTACTCATTCTGGTACTCCATCCGACACTCTATCCTGCACAAAATCAATGGGCGATTTGGCGGTTATGGTATTGGTGGCCAGTGGTGGGAAAATCAGAGACATGGGTTTTGCTTGTGCTCATTCCCTCCAGCTATTGAACTCTTGATAACTCGATTTGGGTTCTTAAGTTGGGCGATTATTGGCTCGATTCATTTTGGAAATTAGGGCATCATTGAATGTAATTTACATTTTTTAGAAGAGGTTCGACCCTCTAGTGATCGACCTCTCAGTCTATAAATATTATAAATACCACCTCATTGGTCATACAATAAAAAAGAAGTTGTGTGTTAGAGACAAAGACAATTTTAGCTCTGTTTTTCCATTTTCGTTTTGCCAGACTATGTAAAACCTGTGTTTTAAGTTTTAATGGTGAATT
Organism: Picea sitchensis; assembly: GCA_010110895.2. Lineage (NCBI taxonomy): Eukaryota > Viridiplantae > Streptophyta > Pinopsida > Pinales > Pinaceae > Picea > Picea sitchensis. The sequence continues at coordinate 78,766 of SNQJ01S0025753.1, forward strand.
CGTGTTGTTGAATCTCATGATTCGCATCTGAAGAGTAGCCATGACTTGTTGGGGGGGCCACCAGCAGTCTGGGTGAATATTTAGCTAGTTTGCTTGTGAGTTTGAGTAGTGTAATTGCTATTTCTTCTATTTTTGTATATGTGTTTTTATCTTCTTTTTATTTATTGTGTAATTGTTGTCCATAAGTTTAATTGTTTCAAGTTTCTTTTTGCAGGTTATTATGAAGGATAGTGTAATTAGAACATGCCTTCTTAATTAATAGGAGAAATCTTGCAAGCTTAGACACTAACCCTTGTATGTAATTAGAAGATAACTAAAATTTCTACATGTTGAAATAAAGTCTAAAACAGAATTAAAACAAAGTAGAGCGGAATTAATAGTTTCTTTGACAAATTTCGATGGATGGATAGTGATAGTGTTAGTTTTTATATGCAAATTGCTTATTCAAATGCTATTTAGTCTTTGCTTATCTATTTTTTAGCTAGTTTACTCATTTCATTACTTGTCATATGCTAGAATAGTGTTTAATTTATGTTTATGAGCATTTCCCTTTTTGCAATTTGAATTGTTAAGATAGAGCTAGTTTAATTTATGTTATGCAATTTCTTACTTAGATTTAGGTTGCAATTTCAAGTTGTAGTTAATGATTGAATTTAATGTAGTATGAGTTTGCTTACGTAGTATAGAGTGCAATTGAATTTCGTAGCATAATCTCTTTATAATTGTTGATGATTAATACATGATTACATAATCACATGGATATGCAGGATAATTGATGTTGTTTTCATAATGACTAAGTTCTCACTGGATTGCTTAATTCACACTTTTCACTTTTCTATTGAAGTCAATATCAAGTTTATCCCTCTTGAGTTATCTTTTGTTATTAAGTTCCATCATGATATTATAAGACACTGGAGACATTCACACAACCATTAGCACTATATTTGAGTTTTTCTTGATTTCATAGGTTAGAATATAGTTTCTTGCTTTCATAGATCAGAATATAGTTTTCTTCCTGTTGTAGGATAGATAGTCCTCTTGTTTTGATAAATTAAAGAGTAGTTTGCTTATCATAGATTAAAGATTAGCTGTTAACCCCCCTTGCTTTCAATTAAGTAGATTTCCTTTTGTAAATTAGAAATAGTTGTGAAGTTTGATTTTAGAATAGATTTTACTTGCCTCTTAGATTAGTTAGTTGCTTATTGAGTAATATTAATTAGTGTACTTGTTGTAGAAGTTATCCTAGGTTAGTTAGTTATTTACTTGCTTTAATAGGCTAGTTGCTTACTTGTCTATTCTTTCTTTGATAGTGTAGTTGCTTGTTTATTTACTTGCTTTCACGGGATAGTTGCTTATTGAATTTAAGTAGGCTAGTTGAAATAGTTTATTGTTGTTATTTTCTTAGTTTTGTTTTTTCTTATTGTTATGAATGAACTATGACGCAAACCCCAGACCCTCAGACCGGATTCTGCACAGGATCTTTCAAATTTCATCCCCTTAGAGCTCGACTGGCTCTTCTATTTCCCTTTCGAAAAATTATCAACACCCACAACCAATTTTGAGGAAATTCCCCTTTTCTTTCAGGATACCAGGTTTCGTGATTTCGTAAATATCGATGTTGAGGACCTTACCTCTTCGATCTCCGAAACCCGAAATACTTAATCACCCGACCTTTCTTGCTATCTATTTCGGTTTTCCACCCTTCACGATTTTGAGAATTGTGATGATGTGCAACTCTTTCCCTTGACTCCCGGAGTCCCGAAACCCGAATTGTCGAAATCCTGAAAAGTCCACCTTAAGCCACAATGCTTCACGACTTCAGGATTTCCTTTACACTATGTTCTATCCCCTTGTCAACAGGATTCCTGATATGCCAAATCCTGAAATGTCGAAACACAAATGTTCCGTCCCAAGGAAATCAACGATTGTGGTTCTTCCCTTGATCCAACGGCTAGCACAATTTTGCATACCGGGAGTACGAAATTCTAAACCTTCGAACTCTTTGTCTCCTGTACCTTCCGAAACCCAAATCACTGAAATGCCAAAATGGTTTTCCTTTCCCTGGGATTTCGTGAATCTTGTGTGGAGGTTTCCTAACCTTCCAATTGTCTTCTCGAGCTGTACTTTACTCTTGACGTGGACTCCTGCCACCTATCACCTTTTCCGATTTTTGGAACTTGAACCATATTTCGACAACCCACTTTATTTTGGACTTCCGGGTACCGGGAGTTCAAAACTCTCGACTCTAACCTTATGTTCTCACGACCCCTGAATTCCCAAATCCCAATTTGCCGAAAAAGCCCTTTCTCAAATTCCTTTGCGCTTCACGATTTTGGTACTTCTGATATGGAGTGCTCTGCTCCTTATCAACGGGAATGCCAAAAACCCGATTCCCAAAATGTTGAAAAATATCTTGCCGCACTTTCCTATTTCGGACTTTTCTCCCGGTTGAGTCCCGATCACTCTTCCTCAGGACTTTCGAAACCCCGAACTCCGAAGTTCCAAAAAATTAACTTACCACTCCTCGCTTCCACACACATGAAACTTCCTTTCGTGTTTCGAGACTTGATCAACCAACGATTTTGGCTTACACTTTGGACTTAAGAACCTCGAAATGTCGAAATGATCTCGACAGTCCAATGATCGAAATCAACGGTCCACAACAGATCCTACCTCTCGAAGGAAGGATCTATCCAACACTTAACTCCCCTGCAACTTCCTGGATCCTACGGTCCTCGCCATTTCGGGAGTTCTCCTTGGAGAATTCCGACCATCCAATTTCTTCTTACAGAACCTATGGCTCTAAATTGATTCAGTGATCCTCCTCTGGGACTTGGCCTCTGTGAAATGACCAAAACTCCTTGCCTTCTCTTGAATGATTCAAAGGCCCTAACCCTCCTGAGCTCCCTTTCACAACTCAAATCTCCTAAGAGACTTCTGCACGCACTCTGTGCGGCACTCCTTCAAATACTTCAGCGTACATGGACTCCTGACTCTATGCACCTTCTCTGCAACAGCATCCCTTCACTCACTTAGTCTTAGTTTATAAGTTCTGAGGTCTCAGCCAGCCTACGCACACCTTGCATGGATTTTGTGCCTGACTTGCACTTCTGCAGAAAATGAGAACAACGTTATCCTTCCTGAGCTTTCAGGGATAAACTTTGAACACCTATCAACGCACTCCTTGTGAACGCTTCACTGAACTCCTTGCAGGAACTCTTACTCAGAGAGAAAAAAAATTGAAACTCATTCCCTTACTCTTTCAGACTTCAAACACTTAACATGAAATCATACATACATAGCATAACAACAAATGCACAACAGAAAGAGTAAAACAACAATAAGAATAACATTCAGCATGTATACACAAAAAGCATTATAACACCATGAGTCTGAATCAAAGCTTCATATATTAATTTTAGAACTTCTATACATGGGTTCTTCTCCACACTCTCTGCTTCGCCTCTATGCTAATGTGATTAATTCTACAATCTCTTATTTGATACAATGATACAAAGATGAGGGTGTCTATATTTGTTTTCTCTCCAACTCCTAAAAACTGTCTAGTCTAGAATTTAAAACTACCTACTTTTATTAACTGGGCATAAATGCCTCTACATCCTACAGATGAGAGCGGATCACTCAAGATCTGCTTACAATTTGGAAGTACGCCTTCTTAACTATTGCATTAATGTCTACGCATCCAGACTTTCAAAAACAATTCAAACATTTTCGACATGTGCCAAAAATGTGTTGCGCTCATCCCTGTTGTCTTCCGCCTCCACGCTTGCATGCTGCTGATGATGCTCCTGCATCATACTCCCTCACTTGAAAATTTTCACGGATTCATGTTCATGAGATCTTGCACAGTCTGACCATGCTTCTAAATTTCTGCTTCATTCTCCCAGCTGGCATCTTCAACTGGATGTCCCTTCCATTTGACCAAGTATTCAAAATACTCTTTTCTCCTGGTCCCCTTGCTGACTCTCTTGTCAAGTATACTTTCCATTTGTGTCTTTTCAGCTACAGGCATTTGTTTAGTCCACTGAACCTCTGTTTGTTCATTGTCTTCTTCTGTTTCTTCAGCTTTGTAAGGGTACAAATTTGAGATGTTGAATATTGGTGAAATTTCGATACCATCGGGTAATTCAATCTCATATGCATTTGTCCCCAATTTCTTTACGATCTTACATGGTCCAATCTTCTTCATTTTTAGTTTGTTACATGTTCCCCTTGGGAACCTTTCCTTTCTCAAGTGTACAAGAATCAGATCACCAACTTCAAATTGAAGTTCTCTCCTGTGTTGATCTACTCTGTGCTTGTACTCTTGATTCAAATTCTGCAATCGCTCCTTCACTTGGCTGTGAGGCTCCTTCATTGCCTCTGCAAAATCCTCTGCACTAGCACTTCTAGTTTCATTCTGTTCTGAATATTTCAATTCAGAAACTCCCCTGGGTTGCATTCCATATACAATTTGAAATGGACTATGCCCCGTGCTTCTGTTGTGTGAATCATTGTAAGCAAATTCTGCCTATGGTAGAATATGATCCCACTAACTGTGGTGTTCAGTCACTAGGCTCCTTAGAAAATCTCCCAAGCTCCTGTTCACAACTTCTGTTTACCCATCCGTCTGAGGATGATAAGTTGAGCTAAATGATAAATTTGTCCCCAGCTTCTTCCATAAAGTCCTCCAAAAATGTCCCATGAACTTGGTGTCTCGATCTGAAACTATACTCCTTGGTAAGCCGTGAAGTCTGACAACTTCTTTGAAAAACAGGTTTGCAATATGAGTCGTGTCGCTGGTTTTCTGGCATGGTATAAAATGTGCCATTTTGGAAAATCTGTCTACCACCACAAAGATTGAATCAAATCCTCTTTGTGTTCTTGGCAGCCCCAATATAAAATCCATTCTTACTGCATCCCATGGCCTCTCAGGTATGGGTAACGGATGACATAACCCTGTATTCTATCTTTTTCCTTTTGAGTGTTTACAAATCCTGCATCTGTCCACAAATATTTTGACATCAGTTCTCATCCCCGACCAAAAATATGAGCTATTTAATTTTGAGAATGTTTTATCGTGACTAAAATGTCCAGCCAATCCTCCACTATGTTTTTCTTTCAGTAGATTCTCCCTCATGGAGCATTTTGGAATACACAGTTGGTTTCCCCTGAATAATAACCCATCTTGGATAATATATTCGATCCATTGACTTCTGTCCCTAAGAATTGGATTCTCAGATGCCTCATACGCCTCCTTGAAATATGGATCATCTCTGTACATGTCCTTGAGGTTATCAAAACCCAATGTTTTGACTCTGAACTCCTTCATAAGAAAACTTTTCCTGCTCAAAGCATCAACAACTTTGTTAGTAGTTCTAGAAATATGTTTAATTACAAAAGTAAAATTATGCATATATTCAACCCATTTAACATGTCTTTGGTTCAACTTCTCCTGTTGAGTCACGAATTGCAAAGCGTGATTATCACTGTACAAAACAAACTCTTTAGGAACCAAATAGTGCCTCCACTTCTTCAGTGTCTGTATGACTGAATAAAATTCCTTGTCATATGTGGAGTACTTAACCTTCACCTCATTCAGTTTCTCATTGAAGTATGCGATCAGTCTATCATCTTGGCTCAAAACCGCTCCTATGGCAAATCCGCTTGCATCACATTTGAACTGAAACGTTTTGTTGAAATCTGGTAACACAAAAATTGGTTGTTCAGTAATCTTCTTTTTCAACAAATTGAAACTTTTTTCTGCTTCTTCTGTCCAGTGAAAAGATTTATGTCTTTTCTTCGCCGTGTCCATCATCGGTGCACTAATTCCACTGAAATTTCTGATAAATTTCCTGTAGAAACTAGCCAATCTATGAAAGCTTCTAACTTCAAATATACTCTTCGGCGATGGCCGAGTCTTAATCACCTCCACTTTATCTAGATCCATTTTCAACCTATCTGCAGAGAAAACAAACCCCAAATAAATGAGTTTTGTTCTCATGAATGATGATTTCTTCCCAACTTCTCTTGTTTTAATCTCTTCATCACTGTAGCCAAATGCTTCAAGTGCTCTGTTTCTATTCTACTGAAAATCAGTATATCGTCAAGATATACAATGACAAATTTCCTGATGAACTCCTTCAGGACTTCGTTCATCAACCTCATGAAAGTACTCGGCGTGTTTGTTAAGCCAAATGGAATAACAAGTCATTCATACAGCCCTTCATTCGTCTTGAATGATGTCTTCCATTCATCACCTTCTCTCATACGAATTTGATGATAACCGCTTTTCAAATCAATCTTTGAAAAAAAAAATTGCTCCACTCAAGAAATCTATCAAATCATCCATTCTTGGCAATGGGAATCTATATCTGATGGTAATCCTGTTAATTTACCTTGAGTCGGTACACATCCTCTAGCCTCCATATTTCTTTGGGATGAGTACTGTTGGAACTGCACATGGACTCAAGCTTTCTCTAACCAACCCCTTGTCCACTAAATCCTGGACCTGTCTTTTGACCTGTTCATTCTCCTGCGACGTCAATCTGTACGTTGCTTTGTTTGGTAAACTAGCTCCAGGTATGAGATCAATATGATGACTTATACTTCTGATCAGTGGTAACGAACAAGGTAGTTCGTCCACTACTATATCAGCAAACTCTTCCAACAACTTCTGAATTTCTTCTGGTAAATCATCCACTCTTGTACTAGTTAAAACAACTCTAGGTTTCCTAACCACAATGAATTGTGTATCTTCCTTCTTCTTAACCTCCTTAAGAATTTCCTTCCCACTCATGAGAAGTATAGTGTTGTTTACCTCAGGTTTTACTTCCTTATCCTTAATTGGCAACAACATGTGAGTTCTTCCATTCTTCTCCAAGGTGTATGTGTTCTTTCTCCCATCATGAATCACATTCCTGTCATATTTCCATGTTCTACCCAGCAATAGATGACAAACATCCATGGGAATGACATCACATAATATTTCACCCTTATATCCTCCTATTTTAAATTCAACTAAACATTGTTTAGTGACATTTACCTGATGTCCTTTTTGTAACCATGAAATTTTGTATGGGCTTGGATGTTCGATAGTCTCCAGCTCCATATTTTCTACCATCTCTGTAGAAATGAGATTGTCTATGCTCCCACTATCCACGATGACTTTGCATACCCTATCTTTGACCTTGCAAGCAGTTCGAAAAAGTTTGTTCCTTTGGGATGAGTTATCTGCCTCTTTCTCTGGCGTTAAGAGAACATTCTGCATCATCAAAGATCTTCCACCCTTAGCATATTCTACCTCAAAATTTCATCCTTGAGCTTCAGAAATGTGAGTCTCGGCTCCTTCTTTCTTTCTCTTTGGACATTCATAAGATTTATGTTCATTTTTCCCGCAGTTAAAGCATTTTATTTCTCCACCTCTGCCTCTTCCTCTTCCTCTGGTTCGAGGAAAAGTATTTCTATCAGCATACTGTCCTCTCTGTGAGCTTCCACCTCTCTCAATTTGAGTCTGAGGTTTCTTCCACTCTTCCTTAGGGTTTTGGTTCCTATCTTGGGCAATTGTTTTGCCTCTGTTTTGACTTCTGCCTCTACCTATCTGACCTTGCTTGCGGCTTAGCTTCTCTTCAGCTTTCAGAGCCATCTAATAAGCATCCTCCACATTTTGAAGGCTCATCATGCTCATCTCATCCTAAATTTCATATCGCAGACCATACATGTACCTGGCAACCTTTTCATCATCGTTTTCTCGATGACCTTCTCTAATATTTATCTTGTAGAATTCTTCAGTGTATTCTTTCACTGAATTCAACTTCTGTCTCAAATTCTGCATTCTCTGAAACAGAGTAATTTGATATTCCTTGTGTATGAATTTTGCCTTCATTTTTGCAACCATTCTATCCCATGTTTTGATTTTATGCTTGCCTTTGCAGCGTCTGTCAGCTTGCAGTTCATCCCACCACAATGTTGCATGTCCTTTAAGTCTTGTGACAGCATGTTTGACCTTCTTGTCTTCCTCAACATTTTCATAGTCAAAATACTTATCCAGAGCTCTAATCCAGTCTAGAAGCTCTTCAACATCTAGGTTTCCTTCATATACTAGAATGTCCATTTTTGCTCTAGCACCTATCCTTGCAACAACCCTGAATAGGCGTTCTTCTGCTGCAACTTCTTCTCCTTCATGTCCAGCTTCATTTTCACTTTTAGCCTCGTTGATATCCCCAAAGTTGATTGTGCGCCTCTATGTTGTCTCCATGGAATCAAGCCTCGCACGTAGGTCATGCATTTCTCTTTCCATTGTTGGATCAGGCATTGGCCTCTCCCTCCTTCTCGGTAGCATGGTTGAAATTATTTTCTCTTTTCTCTGCTATAGAAAGCAAAGAACTCTTTCTAATATCTAATACCACACTAACGCAGACCCCAGACCCTCAGACCGGAGTCTGCACAGGATCTTTCAAATTTCTACCCCTTAGAGATCGACTATATCTTCTATTTCCCTTTCAAAAAATTATCAACACCCACAACCAATTTTGAGGAAATTCCCCTTTTCTTTCAGGATACTGGGTTTCGCAATTTCGTAAATATCGATGTTGAGGACATTACCTCTTTGATCTCCAAAACCCGAAATACCTAATCACCTGACCTTTCTTGCTGTCTATTTTGGTTTTATGCCCTTCGTGATTTCGGGAATTGTGATGACGTGCAACTCTTTCCCTCGACTCTCGGAGTCCCGAAACCCAAATTGTTGAAATCCAAAAAAGTCCACCTTTGGCCACTATGCTTCATGACTTCGGGATTTCCTTTACACTATGTTTCATCCCCTTATCAACAGGATTCTCGATATGCTGAATCCCGAAATGCCGAAACACAAATATTTCATCCCAAGGAAATCAACGGTTGTGGTTCTTCCCTTGATCCAACGGCTAGCACAATTTCACGTACCAAGAGTTCGAAATGATAAACCTTCGAACTCTTTATCTCCTGTACCTTTCGGAACCCGAATCGCCGAAATGCTAAAATGGTTTTCCTTTACCCAGGATTTCGTGAATCTTGTGTGGAGGTTTCCTGACCTTTCAATTGTCTTCTCAAGCTGTACTTTACTCCTGACGTGGACTCCTGCCACCTATCACCTTTTTCAATTTTTGGAACTTGAACCACCTTTCAACAACCCACTTTATTTCATACTTCCTGGTACTGGGAGTTCAAAACTCTCAACCCTAACCTTATGTCCTCACGACCCCCAAATTCCCAAATCCTGATTTGCCAAAATGCCAAAATGCCCTTTCTCAAATTCCTTCACACTTCGCGATTTCGGTACTTCTGATATGGAGTGCTCTGCTCCTTGTCAACGGGAATGCCGAAAACCCAATTCCTGAAATGCCAAAAAATATCTTGCCGTGCTTTCCTATTTCGAACTTTTCTCCCTGATGATTCCCAATCACTCATCCTCAGGACTTCCGAAACCCCGAACTCCGAAGTTCCAAAAATTTCACTTACCTGTAACATCCCGCTCTAGCGCACTTACCAAACTTATTCTTTGAGGACACTTGCTCGCAAGTGATCTGGATTTTTATGATGATAAAAACTTTTCCTTCATTATGATGCGTCAAGTTATATGACATGATGTTTTACTACATTGATGTAGACATTGAGTGTGAAGCGGTCTTTGACTTCGGTTTCATTGAGTGTCGCGAGGGGTTTGGATACTGGGGATCACGAGAGGCATCAGTTAGGAACTCCCTTGGTCTCCGGTTTGAGTCAGGGAGTGGGATTTTTGGGTTGTTTCATTTATGGTGGTATTGTTTTGTTTTGATGATGTACTATTGATTATTTGATATGTTGTTTGACATGATCGACATGATGGTTGATGATACGAGCTGATAGCTTGACAGCGGACTCACATATGGAATTAGAGGGCCACACATGAGTTCCAGAGAGGGTGAGGGAGAAGTGTATGGCAACCACCCGATATATTAGCACTCGTAGTGGCTCAAGCTGGCGAGTTAATGATTACCTAGTTTTGAGAGGATCCGCGATGTCGTGAGGGAAGACGATGACAGTCGCTCACGATGATTCTAAGGGTCTTAATGGGGCGGGGCCTTATTCGCCGATATAGTCTCCACAAGTTCACTGGTGGTGTTGTCCGGGGTTATAAGTCTACCAATCCGTCAAGCCCGCAAGTGGCACCCTTGGAGCAAAAAAAGTGCATCTTAAAGGGCACATAACGTAAATAAAACAGAAAGAGGTGACTAGCACCCTTGGAACACATGGTGCACCCTGAAGGGCACACCACGCAAAATAAACAAAAGGGAGAGTGGCACCCTTGGAGCTGTGGTGCATCGGGGGCAGATGCGCAATGGAACAAGCCAGTGAGTGGCACCCTTGGAGCGATGATAGATCCTGAGGGGCATGTCGCATGGATGATGATGATGAGACAACTGGATGACCCCAGACCTTAGCGCTTGATAAAATTCTTAAAACGCCTCCCTTAATTAATTGTCGCCGATTTCAAATCAAAACCTAAATTAAAACATCTCTAAGTTAAATTTGACAAGCCTAAGAAAATATGCTACAAAAAATAAACCACAGAGTGACTACAAAACCCTCCTAGGTGTTAGTGGAGTCTTCTTAAAGTAGCAGGGGTAAAGTAATGTGGGAATTAAATTAAGTGAAAACCATGGCTTGTAAAGATAAAGAAGAATTAAAAAAAAAAAAAAAAAAAAAAAAAAAAAAAATTTATATATATATATTGAAAAGTTTAAAAACCGCATTTATCTTTTGGTTGCAAAAATAAAAATAATGAGAGAGGCCAATTAAATATAGAGATAAAACGGACTAGAAATTGAGGGTAAATTAGGGGTAAATTAGGAGTAATTTAAGGGTGATTAAGGAGTAAATTGGGGAGTAATTTGGGAGTGATTAAAGGGTAAATTAGGGTAATTTAAAGGGGTAAGGAGTAATTTAAGGGTGATTTTTGAGGGAAGTGAGGGAATTGAGTCTTTTAAATAGTAAAGAAATTAATTTTGGAGAGCAGTAGGGATGAGTGACACTTGGATGGCGGAAAACGTTTAGAGGGTTGTCATTAAAATTAATTAATTAATGATTTATGAATTAGGTCGGTCTCAAAATTCTATAAAGGAGGAAGGAAGAAGGGAGCGGTTAGCGTAGCGTTCGCTACCAGTTATTAAACGGCCAGTTTGCTTGTGAGGAGTTGGGTATATCTGGTGTTGGAGTGGTAGCTTCGACCCAGTGGAGGTGGTGAGATGCCTAATCTATCTCACGGTTGTAATGACCCCATTGCATTTCGGGGGCTAAGGGGAAGCGGTACCCTAGCATTTGGGGGGGGCTAAGGGGGAAGCAGAGTACCCCTAGCATTTGGCTGGGAGGTACCGGTGAGCTTTCTACGATCGGCAAGCGGGACGCGGCACGGAGAGTGGGACGCGGCACGAAGCGCGGGACATCTCCGAAGCGGGCGAGAAGCAACGGTATGGTTTTGTCTAATTAATTCAGTCGAATAGGATGCATGATGGTCTACGCTGGTATCAAATATTGGTGATATATGTATCGCATGCTAATTCTATGTGATTGTGAAAAATCTGTTATCAATGGAATCTTTGTCGCTTGAATGTAGACAGATCGATAGTATATGTAAAATTTCTAATAACACTGCCAATGTAATAAAAATAGGTTTGAAAATGTATTCCCCTTGTGGCTTAAAGCGTTTTAGAATGGTCTTCCTTTCGATCTCTGCGCCTTGGTTTATTTTCGTTTCTCCTTGGAAAAATTTCGACCTTGCGCTTGGACACTTTTCTATTTACCGCTACATCTTAGCCTCTCTTACTCTCTGTGCCTGAGCGTTTTCTTGTCTGCACTGTATAGTGTGTTGCCCTGCGTCTTTTTTTGGGTTCTCAGCTGCCAAAGTTTAGGTGAAGTCCTGCATTCTTGAGTTAAAGGATTTTTTCTACGTACTGCTACCTCCCTGCGTCTTGTTTTGTTTTCCCTGCATTTTATTAATTGTCATTGTCTGCGTTGGAGGAATTGGTACTACGCAAAACACCCACACCCTCTGCTCTGTTCATTTTCCTTGTGGTTTCACTTCTAGTGCAATTCGTGGGGAATACCCACGCGGAATGCGTCCCCTATATCCTCTGCGACTTGGGGGTTACTCACCATTGCAATTCACTGATCTCGGCGCCGGATTTATAACTCTCTCTGTTTGCATTAAAAGCTAAAGTCGTCACTGGATTTATTTATCCCTGCTGGGACAGCGAATTGCTTCCTGCCCGGCCACCCTTATGTTTTACATTCAGGAAATCCGTGAGTCCTCGGGGTGCACGCGCGTTGAATCTGGCTTCCCTGATGCGCCTCACTGCAGTTGACTGTTCCCTCTGCTGCGTGGCAGCGTTCCTGGCGCCAACTTCTTTTACCTCCAGACAGATTTACATACACCTATAAATGCAGAGTTATTATAGTCAGATTGCCGTAAGATTCCTATTTAAAAATACCTGCATACATATAGCGTTTAATCCTTACGATATTGGCATAACGCTACTGGTTATTAAAATGAACAATCTGTTGATCATCGTTGAGCTTATACCCATAATTTATCACCAACCAAAGCCTTTCCATTTTCTCATTTGTTTATTGTTCAAAAAAGATATGCACCTAGACAGTAACGTTTCGATTTTTAATATTTACCGTAGTTCACAATTCGTTTTATGAAACTTAACAGTAATTAGGGTGTACGATTCTTCTAGATAATTCTTAGGAAGTCTATGCTATTTTTAATGCATAGTGAAAACCAATTGTGTGAAACTCTACAGTGAATTTCTAAGAAGAAATTATTTACTCAACCCGAGACTTCTAATAAATAGGAATCGAAATTGAATTTTATATATAACTAAATCGCCCTTCACGGCCCTGTGCTTGTAAATTTTTATTTTCTTATGATACCTTGTTCAGAAATTTTTGAGTTAAAGCTGTTTAAACCCTTGTTTTCCTAACGTGGCATTGTTCGCTGGCATTGATACAGCGCCCAGCAATAGTTAATAATAGAATGAAATCCATTCCATTAATTTAGGCGGTGATTTTATTATCAAATTAAAACGAATGCTAAACTGATGGTGTGCAGAAAAAGGCATCGAACTTGTCATTCCAAATTCTATTTTTAGTTGCTAATCTGACGAACTACAAGGGAATTATGCGTTATAATAAGTGTTAAGTGTCTTGGCAAAAATGTTTTCCTGTTATTAATTAATGGTTGAGTTGGAATTTTGGATATAATTCTTTTAATGGTGTACATTTTGTCTAACTAAAGCTCAACAACAAGCCTCTTGCTTGACCACTCCTTGGACCTTAACCATAACAATCATGATCTCTATGTACCTTAAGTTACAATAACAGCACCCTAGGGGGTCTAATTTTACTCTGCCTAGCAGAGGTCAACAAGGAAGTATGGTCAATTATTGGAATACCTGATGATATTAGTTATGATGTTACTTGTGTCCCTTTAAATGTTGTTAGTTTAGTTGACATTTAATATCTTTATATAGGGCTCCCTTGTTTTTATATTGTTATTTAATAAGCTCATTACTTATTGTAATTGCTATATATTGCCATTGTAATTCTGATGGTTTATAGAATATTCAATTATGATGATGCTTTTATTGCTTTAGGTGAAGGAAAAATGTTATGGCGTACCAATGTCAGGGAATTATTGTTTATAGATTCGCAATTGAAATGTTAATATTGGTTTAGGTTGGAAGGTTATTGATGAAGATTAAGCGAAATGTTAATACTTGTCTTGTTGCAATGAAATTACTTGTTCTATTGAAATGTTAATATTGGTTTAGGTTGGAAGGTTATTGATGATGATTAAGCGCAAGGTTAATACTTGTTTAGCTGCATTAATAATACTTGTTCAATAGAATGTTAATAACGGTTGAAGTGGATGTTATTGAGGGCATTTAAGGCGCATTATTAACCCTTGTATGGGCAATGTAAAGTATGGTAATAAATTGAGAGGCATGTGGAGATATTATGGAGAATTTGGCTAAGTATCCTATCATGGATGGGTCATAGACATTGTTTGGTCCTAAATTGTTAAAATGGTCGTCGTCTGAGTCCTTGTCGTGCGCCTTCCGTAAGGGGTGCATTTGTCTCCTTATTTATATTGTACTTGATTGTGGTCAGTGGTGGCTTGGTCCGTTGTGTCGGGTGGGATGTAGACACCTCCATGCTCCTCAGAACCGTCGTCAGCCCTGAGACCTTAATTGGTCAAAATCGATGGGAACCTGGGCTTGAGCGTTGATTATGTGTCTTGGAGGTCCTAACCTTGCAGGGTAGGACGGGCGGGAGGTCAGCCGTAATTAGCAGTCAATTTCCTTTGTCGTGTGATTATCTTCTTATGTTCATCCTGGTTGCGTCGTGTTCGTCGTCGGGTGGCGACGCAGAGTCGAATGGGTTGTTGTCGATTCCTTGTACACACGCACACACACACTTCTAAGAAAAAGAGAAAAAAAAATTGCACCTGTCACTAGAATGGTTGTCGTAACGAGGAGGTTGTTACATTACCACTCCTCGCTTCCACACACACGAAACTTCCTTTCGTGTTTTTGGACTTGATCAGCCAATGATTTTGGCTTACACTTTGGACTTAAGAACCCCGAAATGTCGAAATGATCTCAATAGTCCAATGATCGAAATCAATGGTCCACAACGGATCCTGCCTCTCGAAGGAAGGATCTATCCAACACTTAACTCCCCTACAACTTCCTGGATCCTACGATCCTCGTCGTTTCGGGAGTTCTCCTTGGAGAATTTCGACCATCCAATTTCTTCTTCCAGAACCTCTGGCTCTAAATTGATTCATCGATCCTCCTCTGGGACTTAGCCTTTGCAAAATGACCAAAACTCCTTGCCTTCTCTTGAATGATTCAAAGGCCCTAACCCTCCTAAGCTTCCTTTCGCAACTCAAATCTCCTAAGAGACTTCTACACGCACTCCATGCGGCACTCCTTCAAATACTTTAGCGTACTTGGACTCCTGACTCTGTGCACCTTCTCTGCAACAGTAGCCCTTCACTCACTCAATCTTAGTTTATAAATTCTGAGGTCTCAGCCAGCCTGCACACACCTTGCACAGCTTCTGTGCCTGACTTGCACTTCTGCGAAAAATGAGAACAATGTTATCCCTCCTGAGCTTTCAGGGATAAACTTTGAACACCTGTCAACGCACTCCTTGCGGACGCTTCACTGCACTCCTTACAGGAACTCTTACTCAGAGAGAAAAACAATTGAAACTCATTCCCTTACTCTCTCAAACTTCAAACACTTAACATGAAATCATACATACATAGCATAACAGCAAATGCACAACAAAAAGAGTAAAACAACCATAAGCATAACATTCAGCATGTATACACAGAAAGCATTATAACACCATGAGTCTAAATCAAAGCTTCATATATTAATTTTAGAACTTCTGTACATGGGTTCTTCTCCACACTCTCTGCTTCTCCTCTATGCTAATGTGCTTAATTCTACAATCTCTTATTTGATACAATGCTATAAAGACGAGGGTTTCTATATTCGTTTTCCCTCCAGCTCCTAAAAACTGTCTAATCTAGAATTTAAAACTACCTACTTTTATTAATTGGGCATAAATGCCTCTACATCCTACAGATGAGAGTGGATTGCTCAAGATATGTTTACAATTTGGAAGTACGCCTTCTTAACTATTGCATTAATGTCTAGGTATCCAGACTTTCAAAAACAATTCAAACATTTTCGACATGTGCCAAAAATGTGTTGCGCTCATCCCTGTTGTCTTCCGCCTCCATGCTTTCATGCTGCTGACGATGCTCCTACATCAAACTAGTTTTCTTTAAGTAGGGTTTTCATTTTCTTTCTTAGAACTATCCATCAATCCTTGGTCCAAAGGTTACTTAGGTTACATAGTTTAAGTTTCTTTAGTAGGGTTTGTTCATTAATAGTCTTTGCTTGAGTAAATTAGCCCTTAGATAGTCGCTTCTTTAGTTAGACTATACTACTACCATCCCTTCTGCCTTGGCATATATTTTTCTACAACTCTAAGTTTACTTACCCTAGGTTGACAATTTAATTGAGGGTTTTTAGTGTGTTTTTAGTCCATATATAACACCCATCATTTTTTGTGTCATTGTCAGGGAGTTCTCTCAAGGTAGGAAATAGTTAGGAATTAGATCACGTCTAAACCTTAGCATTAGTTTGGTGGTGGGGGAACTTTAAGACGAGAGGTAAGAACCTATGCATCTGCTATAGCAGGTTCCCCCAAACCCAATGTTAGTTTTTATTTTTCTTTTTTTTTTTTACTTTCATGAATAGACCTAGATACCCAAAAGGTAGATATGTTAAATCTAAATAAAATCTTTCAACCAAGGTTCCTTCCAACCTTTTTGGGGGAAGGAACATTCCACTTATAAGCTCCATAGACCGATGTCGAAAAACAAAAGCTAGCTCAACCCAAAGAGCTAAAGTAGTCTCTGAAGAGACTAACACATGGAGCACTATAGAACAAGAAATTAAAGCATCAATCATAATGAGACAGGAGGCAAGACCACTTGAGCCTTCTGCAGAACCAAACAATACAACCTTTGCTTTTACACCACCATTAGGAGATCCTAAATTTGTGGACATCATCTTTGTGTGAACCAATCTTTATCAAATGGCAAGATGGCCTGAGGGAACTTTCTCAAATCCTAGCAGTAGTTGGGATCTCTTCTTCTCAGGAAGAACACATCTTGACAATAGCCAAGAACTTGTTTACCTCTCCAGAAATATTAGAATAATCAAGGTCCTATGACCTACAAAATGATTTTCCTTGTCAAAATATGAAGGAAGATGAAAAATTATGGACTACATCCAGTGGAGAGCAATCACTAAGACCTGATATTGAGGAGTTCTCAACATCCATCTCCGCAGATCCTTTATGTACTTCAGAAATCAATCATCCAGAAGAAAAGGATCTGCATAACATGATGAAGGAGAGCATAGAAATTAATGTTGATGAACATAAAGATTACATTGAAATTTGGTTTCAAGAGGTCATCAGGCCACAATACTATTCTCTTCTTCAACACCTTCTGATGCCAAAACAAGTAGGTTGGTTGGTTCTTCATATCCAGGTAATCACTACAGTAAATTTTTCATATATGGATATGAGTATGTTTCTTATCTTACTCCGCACATGGTTACATTGGAAGAGTTATTACACTTGAATAAAGATTTTCCCTTTCTTTTTAGGTAGGGTAGGATAGTAAATAAAAATTGCATGTTGTTAGTTTAGCTTAAAGTCTAATGCAGCCTCATTTTACATTTTGTTTTAATAAAAGAACTATGAGATACATGTTCCTATGACTTGATCTCATTAGTTTATTATATTTTAGAGTGTGGTTTTTGCAAACAGTTTTAGAGATTTTTGTAGGTATTTATCTCACCAAGAGTAGACAGTTCAAGGAAATATAAAAGAAGGATTTTTCTTCAAAACATTATTACATGTGAACCCTGTTTTATTCTAAGCATCAAATGAATATTGACTTGCTGTAATTAGCCATATTTTTGAAAAATATTTTCATCTTCTTTTTCTCAAGGCATCTTAAGAAGCGTTTTCTCTTGAAAACCTTCACCACTATATAAGGAAGTGACACCGTAACCATCAAGCTTAGAGGTCTCTCATACAGTTTCTCCAAAAAAACCTAAATGAGTAAAGTATATTTATTAAAGAGTATCAAGGAGGTTTGATTAGTGGTTAGTCATGGAAATATCACAATAACTTACAAAAGAAGAAAGTGAGTTGAGCCTAGAGATACCTTTTTTTTATTTCTCAATGTTACCATCCACTACACACTAAATAGCTTGATTATATCATATCTTTAGATAGGCCACGCCCGCTTAAGTACCCCTTACATCAAGACAATCACTAAGGAATATAACGGAAATTCATCCTCTAACATAAATACCATCCCAATTGAAAAAAGAAATTAAAAATTGTTTTCAGAGTTGTCCCCCCATCTTCTTGCATAAAGCAATATTACACTAAAATATTAAAAGATGAAGGGCCAGTCTCTGATGGTGTAAGAGGATAACCTGTCAGGATACTGAACAGGTCTACTAGCAACGGGTACCAGCCTGTGGTATGACTAGGCAAACCTGTCGGAGTACTAAACAGGCTCGCTGGAAGCGGGGCATTCTACCCAGTGAGGATGATAATCTGACAAAAAAATAAATAATAAATTTAAACTTGTCCTAATGTACGACATTACTTGAAGACAAAGATGACATGAAGTATGTATGGTTAATTGGTTAATCTAGGGTTAATGAACTCCATAAACTTGCCATTGGGAAATAAATCTAAGACTATCTTGAAACTATCTTGCCTACCTCTTCTTATATATATATATATATATATATATATATATAGGATCTCTTATCCTATAGGTGGGGCCATATTCTAACCGTCTCGTCAGACCAATCTATGAAATTTATCTTTACACTTGACAAACTGTAAATCTTTGGCTATTGGGAGAACTAATTGGTTTCCTATACTTTTGATTGTGAGTTGTCACAATACTTAGGTGTGGGGGAGAGGTTCATGAGTTGACAAATGATAATTGCCTAGAGAAGTAAATCTTTGTAAAACTTTTGTATTATTTTCATGATATGGGTTATTACTTCAGCAGTCATTTTATTTTGAAGTGCTAAACTCATATGTGCTAGAAATTGTTGTATATGTCCTTAACAGACCATTCTGTTGGTTTATTTTTGTTACAGGTTGCTCATTGTAGGTTTGACATTTCATTTTCTATGCTTGTTACAGGATGTTCATTGTAGGTTTGACATTACATGTTCTATGCCAGTGGATTGAGTGATCATGGTGGAAAAATCAACAACAATGGAATACTCTTAGCCTACCTCAACTCATATTCACTATGTTTGTGGCCTCTAAGGAATCAATTGCCTCAACCACAAATCTCCCAAGAGTTGGAGACCACTGATTTAAACACCACTAGTTGCCAAGAGCAAGCTATAACAGGGTTTTCAAAACTGAATTTCAGAACATCTCTGGAGCTAAGGGATACTCCAAGGAGTAGATAAAAGAGGAGCTAATCAACTTTCTAATAGTCATCACCAGATTGATTACATGTGAAGGTAGATATTTTGTCTTTAAAGCCTGTCACTTTCGATCATTATCTCACTTTCAGTTCAATAAGCCATTGAATTTTCCATTTTACTTCTTAAAGAGTCTTGAAAGGATGTCTTCCCAAGTGAGAAAGAATGCAACCAATCTACATAACAACTTATTTCACCATGGCCTTATCAAACTACTTGTCTTAGCTGAATTGGGGAAAACGTGGGATGAGTTCATTTACTAATTTGAAAAACCTCATCTTACAATAAAGACTAGAAATAAGACTCTTGATCTAGGTATTGTTACTCCACCCAAACCCTCATGCTCAAGCTATTCCTTTACCGGACAAAAAGTCCAAGAAACTTGTTGATACCCCTGCAACCTCATCAGGCAAGAAGACCAAGAAGCCTATTTCTAACCCCCCTCTAAACACAGTAAAGACCAAGAAGCCTATTTCTAATTTATGGCATGAGGACATGCCATATATTCGGTCTAGGGGGAGTTTCCTGAGATAAAAAATGCTAAGCACTACCCATTTGTATAACAAACCCATGAGAAGAGGAAGTAGGATTTCTGTCAAAATTATATCATACTGTATTTTTACAATGTCTTGGGATATTATATCAGCAGTTGTTTGTATTGGTATGCTAAATTATATAATGTTGAAATCATTGTGTGTGTTTTATAAGATTGTTGTGCATTTTTATGTTTATGTTATAGAAGACTTTGTATACTTAACTACTCTTTGTGACAAATACATAGTGATAACAACTGCTAAATACTTACTGGCATCTGTATTACAAGCTTATGAAAAGAGGAACAATTGTTTGAATTGTTATAGATAGATGACAGGAAATAAAAATTCTCCTATTCACCATGCCTACCAGTACAAACCAAGCCTTTTGTTAGTATTTGTCAGTCTATCAGTCACCCGTGATCAAATTTACTCTTTCATGTGACTGATAGGGTTATTAGGTCAAATTGTTATATTTTCAAAATAAAATTTGACATCTCTTGGTTGTAAAATGGTCATTGTTGTGTCTAGGTTTCCTTACTACTCCCTCCACTCATCCAAGGTCATCAATTTTCATCATGGTCATGTCATCATTCCTTGTCATAAATTTTCAAATGATTGTTCGGGTCAAAGTTCTACTTTAAAATTAGTTTATGAAATAAGGAAGATGAATTTGATAAAATTGAAAGAGGTTTTTGTCAATAATATAACAAGGAACAAAAACCTCCTTCATTTTATGCACAGATGTTATTATTTGAGACAAATTCCCCAAATACAATCGCTATAGAAAGGTTTCTACACATTTGGACAGCTTGACTTCAAGTCATTTTTTCAGAGGGTTGGAGAAGGCATTTGCAGTGCTTGATGGTTCAATTTTGTAGAAGACATCATAAAATTTACACCTATACCACTTTCAGCCCAAAACTCCTCTTTGAAGGCATCCAAAATCCCTATCAAAGACCACACTGTGCTTCTGCTAAGAGCACGTTGTGCTTCTGCAAGTTTTGAGTAACTAACTTCAAGATGGGATTATGAACAATGGGAAAGTAATTTTGAAAAATGGAGGAGGTTTGTGTTCATAACATACCAAAACACAATAACCTCTCTCAGTTTTTTAATACAATTTATTGTTTGGGATATATTCGATCATCTTAGAGGCCTATGTTTTCAAATATTAAAACACTTTGTTTTTTCCATTTTAGTCATGTTTTATTTTCGTGTTTTTCTAAAAAAGGGAAGTGAATTTTTGAAAACCAAGAGAGGCTTTTATCAAGAAAATATTAAAAAAAATAACCTCTCTCCGTTTCTAAATATACGTTATGGTTTTGGATATATTCAATTCTCTTAGAGGCCTTGGTTTTCAGAAAATAAAACACTTTGTTTTTCCTATTTTAATCATGTTTTCTTGGCATGTTTTCCTAACAACTGAAAGTGAATTTTTGAAAACAAAGAGAGGTTTTTGTCAAGGAAATATTCAAAAACAAAACCTCTCTCATTTTTTACACAAGATTTACTTTTTTGTAGTTACAGGTGTCACTTTGATACCTATTTTTCACAAGTTCTCTAGGCCAGAATTGTTGCGCTTATGGGAAGTCATTTTTGGAACTAATTTTGCAAAGGTAAAATTGTTGTTTTGCATGGTTTAAAGGATCTAGGGTATAATATACATCTCAAGGATTCTTCTCATGTCATCAACAGCCTCCAAAAACTCCAAACCCTCCAATTAAAACTTAAAGAGCATGAAACACGGATTGGTCATTCACGCCATGATAACGTTGTCCTACAAGCCAAGATGAATTCTCTACGGTGTTTGGTTGATGATATGACTACCACCAATAATAGTCACTCGATGCAATTGAAACATCACAAAAATCCTAAGTCAAAATCCCCTAGGCAAGAGGGAGAAGCTTCTAAAGCTAATCCACCCCCTCCTTCACAAGTTTAGTCATGAAGGGCAATTTCTTTTTGTTTGCAGTGGGACCTGCAAAATCTTAGGTGTGGGGGTAATGTTGGGCTCGTGATATGATCGATTTTATGACAATAATTAGATACTTTTGTTGAATGTAAATATGTTTTTGTCATGTTTTGAAGAAGATTTTGAATATTTTTTGTGACAAATCGCTATGATCTACACCAGGTATGCATAATTCATGTTTTGCAATGATTTTGAGTTTGAATCGGTATGTTTTTATGTTTTCAGGAATCTAATTCACATTTTTTGGTGTCACGGGGAAAAATCGCAGCTTGTTTGTGCTTCTGGTACTCAGTCCGACACTCCATTTGGTACTCAGTTTGGTACTCCATCCGACACTCCGTCTGGCACTTTGTCCTGCACAAAAATGATGGGTGATTTGGCAGTTATGGTATTGGTGGACAGTGGTGGGTGAATCAGAGACATGGGTTTTTCTCATGCTCATGCCCTCCAGCTACTGAACTCTTGACAACTCGATTTGGGTTGTTAAGTTGGGCGATTATTGGCTTGCTTCATTTCAACAGTTAGAGCATCATTAAATGAAATTTATTGTTTTTAGAAGAGGTTCGACCCTTCAGTGGTCGACCTCTCAGTTTGTAAAGATTATAAATGCCACCTCAGTGCTCATACAATAAAAAAGAAGTCATTTGTTAGAGACAAAGACAATTTTATCTCTGTTTTTCCTTTTTTTCGTTTTGTCAAACTGTGTAAAACTTGTGTTTTTAGTTTTAACGGTGAATTCATGTTGTTGAAGCTCGTGATTCACATCTGAAGAGTAGCCACAACTTGATGGGGAGCCCACCAGCAGTCTGGGTGAATATTTAGCTAGTTTTCTTGTGAATTTGAGTAGTGTAATTGTTATTTCTTCTATTTTTTGTATATGTGTTTTTATCTTCTTTTTATTTACTGTGAAATTGTTGTCCATAAGTTTAAGTGTTTCAAGTTTCTTTTTGCAAGTTATTATGAAGGATAGTGTAATTAGAACATGACTTTTTAATTAATAGGAGAAAGCTTGCAAGCTTAGACACTAACCCTTGTATGTAATTAGAACATAGCTAGAATTTCTACATGCTGAAATAGAGTCTAAAACAGAGTAGAACAAAAGTAATAGTTTCTTTGACAAATTTCGATGGATGGATAGTGATAGTGTTAGTTTTTATTTGCAAATTGCTTATTCAATTGCTATTTAGTCTTTGTTTATCTAGTTGTTAGCTAGTTTACTCATTTCATTACTTGTCATATGCTAGAATAGTGTTTAATTTATGTTTATGAGCATTTCCCTTTTTGCAATTTGAATTGTTAAGATAGAGCTAGTTTAGTTTATGTTATGCAATTTCTTACTTAGATTTAGGTTGCAATTTCAAGTTGTAGTTAATGATTGAATTTAGTGTAGTATGATTTTTCTTACATAGTACCAAGTGAAATTGAATTTCGTAGCATAATCTCTTTATAATTGTTGATGATTAATGCATGATTACATAATCACATGGATATGCAGGATAATTGATGTTGTTTTCATAATGGCTAAGTTCTCACTGGATTGCCTAATTCACACTTTTCACTTTGCTATTGAAGTCAATATAGAGTTTATCCCTCTTGAATTATCTTTTGTTATTAAATGCCATCATGATATTATAAGACACTGGAGACATTCACCCAACCATCAGCACTATATTTGAGGTTTTCTTGCTTTCATAGGTTAGAATATAGTTTCTTGCTTTCATAGATCAGAAGATAGTTTTCTTGTTGTTGTAGGATAGATAGTCCTCTTGTTTTGATAAATTAAAGAGTAGTTTGCTTATCATGGATTAAAGATTAGTTGTTAATCCCCCTTGCTTTCAATTAAGTAGTTTTCCTTTTGTAAATTAGAAATAGTTGTGAAGTTTGATTTTAGAATAGAGTTTACTTGCCTCTTAGCTTAGTTAGTTTCTTATTGAATAATATTAATTAGTTTACTTGTTGTAGAAGTTATCCTAGGTTAGTTAGTTGTTTACTTTCTTTAATAGGTTAGTTTCTTACTTGTCTATTCTTGCTTTGATAGTGTAGTTGCTTGTTTATTTACTTGCTTTCACAGGATAGTTGCTTATTGAATTTAAGTAGGCTAGTTGAAATAGTTTGTTGTTGCTATTTTCTTAGTTTGCTTTTGCTTATTGTTATGAATGAACTAGTTTTCTTTAAGTAGGGTTTTCATTTTCTTTCTTAGAACTATCCATCGATTCTTGGTCCAAAGATTACTTAGGTTACATAGTTTAAGTTTCTTTAGTAGGGTTTGTTCATTAATAGTCTTTGCTTGAGTAGATTATCCCTTAGATAGCCACTTTAGTTAGACTATACTACTACCAGCCCTTCTACCTTGGCATATATTTTTCTACAACTCTAATTTTACTTACCCTGGGTTGACAATTTAATTGAGGGTTTTTAGTGTGTTTTTAGTGCATATATAACACCCATCAGTCACCCAATGAGAGGGTTTCATCTAAATGAGTGATTCCTTTGTCCAATGGCACCAACATATCCAAATATTTGGTACGATCATAAGGAGCGAGAACGAAGACTAGCGTGACCATCGTACCAAGACAATTCTTCAAAGAAGAAATATTTTCGAACAATTTTCCATCACATTGTTGAATCACTCCAACTAACCCTAGTAGCATAGAAAAAGATTTCTAGCTTTTATCCTTGTTATTATTATTAGATTTAATTTGGTCTATGTTACCCATCAAGTATTGAAATGGCTTAGACTTGCACTTCTTTGTTATTGCAAGGGTGTATTTATTTTCAAATAGCATACAATATACTTATTTACTCTATCACGAGTTAGATCGTAGCAATTTTCATTCCCATTTGAAATCATAGATAAAAGTTGTGGCAGAAAATCCTCCAGCGACTCTAAAAGTTCACATGGAGACTTGCATGGATTCATATCAATTTTGGAAGCTAAATTGGTCAATGTATTTATTTGCAGAGATGATAGAAAGGATAGAAGTTGATTTTCTCTCTCACGGCTCCAACATACAGCGTCCAAATACTACCTACATTCCTCAACGTAGTCATGAAACAACAATTCTAAAGAAACTGGTAAAATACCCAAGGCTTCATCCATAGAGGAAAAACTAAGGCTTTTGTTTTCTTCATAAGAATGCTTAAGCTTAATACATTTAATATATTCATCCACACTATGAGAACTTGTTACCTCGACTTCAAGAGACCGTTTATCCGAAGAACAATGTTCACAAAGCATGCTTTTATAAAATTCATATTTTCTCAAAACTTGAGAATGAAGATAAAGAGGATTCCCTTTATGCTCTACTCCATGTTAATCAATCAACTATAATTTTATATCAATAGTGTTTGTATCTCCCAATAGTAGCAATTGTTTTTACATTGCCTTCTTTTCATAAATAACTTCTAACAAAGGTCCTTTTTCTTTCTCTTTTATCTAACGAAATTGTTTTGGATTTAATGAAGATTTCATTATTGTTGCAAGTTGAGCAGGCATTGAGATGAAGGCATAGGTAGGAGTCAATGTGTGTTGGAGACACCCCTCTATGTTTTCCTCTCTCATATCATAATCAGTGTTTAATTTTTTGTGCCCATTTATGTTTTCTTTTTTAGGAGAGACTGACAATCGCATGTTTTTTGCATTGAAAGATATTCTTCATTTCTATTTATCTTGCCCTCGTATTTTTCTTCATGTGCCTCTCCTTCTTTGGTAATCTCATCATTGGTGTCTAGCTCCATGATTGCAAGGTAGCTCATATGAATATTTGATCTGAAAATCTTTAGACACCACTTATTATTGAAATTATATACATGTAGTATCTAACTTGTTTTCATATAATTTCTAGGATTTATTGAGGTGATTGCAAAAATTTGATGATGTGCTATTTACCCAAAACTCATAAAAAACTTAAGATTAAATACCAAAAACCACATGTAACATGACTCACATATGCCAATTTAATGGATACTCTTAATTTTCATCACTCACAACAAGAAAATAACTTCACCATTGAAATCCTTGCTAAATTATGAAACTTATGACTGTATTCGACCACTTTCCAAACTAGCTCAAATTCACGCTCTCTGGCACGCAAAACAATGCATTAAATACTCATAAATGAAAAATTGATCATATTTTTTTTACAAATGACCTCAAATGACAAAAAAGACTTCATATTCATGATCCTTGGAAAAAATCATGGAGAATTCATATAAAACACTTGAAATTTCGTTAAGGTACCATTTGGCACACTTTACGTTGCAACACAAAATTAAGATGTACTTGCACATACTTTCATACAATCTATACAGTCTTGAAATATGTGTCATGTTTCAAAATCCATGTCTTTGGATTGTTGCACACCTCGGGATTTGTGCCTCGATATGTGTGTGCAATAATTGGTATTTGTGCCCAATAAATAGGCCACAATGCTTAAACTGCCTCTTGAATTAGTTGGAAACTATATTACTAATTATGGCATAATCTTCACTATATCTTGAGTGGTTGGTGTAGTGGTTAAAACCATCCGCTAACTTAGCGGAGGTTTCGGGTTCTATTCTCGTTAAATGGAATATTCTCGTGTTTGTTGTTTTTAATATGGTTAATAGTTATGGTATATGGTTGTAACATAACCATATACTATTTATATATGGTGGGTTTTCGTTATAACATCTGTTGGATTTAAATGGTACATATATATATAAACACATTGGCACTTGTTTACTAGCCCCTTCCATGAACACCTTGTGGTTGAGTGGTAATACATTGAAACAAGGGCTTGGGGGATAGCCCTCGGCCCTATTCTCCCCCCTATTAAAACAATACATTAATTTAAATAAATAAATTGTCACTCATATGTTAAGTCCTAACATGTGGCATGTTGGTTGGGGAGACTTTGGTAAAGCGTGGAGCCTATGGAGGTCATTGGGTCGAACCCCCNTGTAAACCATTATTGGCCAATGAGGGGTTGCCATGTGGAAGCCTCTCATTGTCTAACTTGTGCCACATGTCACTTGGATGCCACTTGTCAACCCATGATTGAACCACATGTGTTGTCTAGTCAGTTGTATGATCAATCTACGTGGCACCTTGGGGTGTGGCCATGTCACTTGTATGGTCATGCCATGTGTCACTTTACAGGCATGACACATGCCATTTTTACCCCTTTGACTTTGACCTTGGTTGACTTGAACTTTGACTACTCATAACTTTTTCATATGAGCTCTGTTTGATGAACCATTTGCATTGTTAGAAAGCTAACGACAAGCTCTATGCAATGATGTCATTTTCGAGATGATTTGAGATGGATGAAATTTGAGCATTTATGGCTCCCCTAGGACCTCTATGAGCGTTCTAGATCCTCTTGGACCTTTGTGAGCATTCCTTAGATCCTCCTGGATCAATATTTCTGTGGAGAAAGATTTATCTCCTCTCTCCCTCAACTGGATCAAATTCCTTAGGTCGAGGTTCGATTTCAATGTTGTATAAAAATGGTGGTGGAGGTGGAGATCTAGACGAGCTTGAAGTACTCCCTTGTTTGTTGCAATGTTGAGAACCTTGATTTCTTAATAGTTTTATGAGCTCATCATGTTTTTTACCCTGATCTTGCTTCATGACATCTATATTTTTTTTTATTTCGATCCTGAATTTTGTCATAATTTCACCTTTAATATTTTGCGTTATCTCTTGTTTGAGTGTATCATTACCTTTTTTTATCTCATATTTTATATTATCATGTTTTTTGTTGACTACATCTTTGAATGTATTGAATTCATTTTCCATTTGTTCCAATTGTTTTTTTAGATCTGTCATACTTCTAATGTCAGGTTGGAGGGGTATATTTGTGCGCCATTTTGGTGAGGTGGAGAAACAGAGGTGGGGATATATATTTATAACTTTATTTACTTTCACATTTTTACCATCTTCTTTTTAAAATTATTCACCTTTACGTGAACACTTATAAAACTTATCCTCCACATAAAGAAATATTACTTTTACTATTTTTCTTTTTCATGTTATTCATTTTTACACGAATACTTATAAAAGTTATCCTCCATGTAAAGAAATATTACTTTTACCTTTTTCCTTTTTCACGTTATTCACTTTTATGTGAATACTTATAAAATGTATCCTCCATGTAAAGAAATATTTATATTTCCTTTTTTTACTCCATGCAAAAATAATAAATCCTTAGTAATTTAGGTACTGGGAACCTTAGAGGCTACTAGGGAAGTCTCCCTTGTGTTGGATTTGTCATTCACTAAAATGAAGGAATTTATTCCCTAGGTGACAGTTGTAAGACTTATAATGTTCCACTCATGTTGTACCCTGTGAAGGCTTTTCACTAGGGTGCAATATTGTGTGATACGTTTTCACATTGTCGTAGGAGAGAATTTAGTCTTTCTCTTTGGATATCTAAAGTCTATGCTTCAACCTTTTTATGGGTAGGCAAAAAAGCCTTAAGTTTAATCATCTGGAAACTCAATTGAAGGAAGAAACCCTTTTCCCTATGAAAAGTTTGAAGACTATGTGATTGTGATGTGAAATAAGCATCATTGTGTAGGCATTTGAGATTCATCTTGGTGAGTCAACACACACACATGTTTGATATAAAGTATCATCTCCTATTTTCAAATTTCATATCAAGTTATATGTTAAGTAAAGGAATATGGCACAATGGGAACTTCATGAATTATATCATCCTCTTGATATTAAGGATATTCTAGGACACCCAAATAAGCTCCCTCCAAAATGGGAAAATAATATTCCAAAGTTTGATGGCGATGCTCTTTGTGCTAATATCTATGTCTCATCATTATTTAAGTATGTTTCAAAGCTAAAAAAATACATGAGGATGTCTTAATAAGATTGTTTATACTTATTTTTGAATAAGATCAATGGATATGGGTCAAGTATTGCACTGGTCCAAGGAATATAACTTCTCTTACAGGTTTTATCTGAGTCTTCTTCAAACATTGGGGTCCTCACTATCAAGAGTATGAAGGAATCCTTGAAGACATTATGATATCCCAATATTAGTATGAAGAAGAATTATATGATCATATGAAGAATCAATCACATTAAGAGCATGTTGATAAATAGCTTTCTCATTTTTCCATGTTAGAGAAAGAGCAAACTCAAGACTCCATTGAAGATCAAGACCAAGAGAAAGAATCTCCTTTTGACCCAATTAAATATCAAGCACCTGAGTAGAACATTGATGAATATCACCTTGAATATCAAGAGCTTGTTGATGAAGAGCTTCATCATTCCATAAATTAATATTTTTATAAGGACTTTGAATATAAAACACTCCAAAATCCCACTGAAGGTCTAAAGCATGAAGGAGAGTTTGATGACGAAAGTCATCAATTACATAACTAAGAACTAGAGGCACCTCATGAATCCATTAAATAACAAGACTTTGATGAAGCAAATAATGTTGAAGAGCAATTCCATGAAGAATACCCTATTGGAGAGAGCAATCCTCCTCATGAATATGAGAATCTAGTGAGCCTCAGATCTTCTCAAAATTATGAATTTGATTATATTTATTGTTATGATTTTGAGAAGGCCGAATTTGGAGAAAATCCCTCAAGTAATGATGAGTTTGAGAAGGTAATTTATCCTCCATTTAATGGATATAAGGGCATTCAATATTCCATATATCCTTCACATGAAGACAAGAGTGCTATAAGTTGTACTCCTTTCCAATTTTTTATTTTTGTGATGCATCCTTTCATGATTTGGAAAGTGAAGATTTTTTAGAGAAACCCTTGGATTTGGTCAAGTTTTCATCTGATGAAGAACATGATGATCATAAGATTGCAAATATTAATGACCTTATACAAATTGAAAGGCATAAATGGGATATGATTCATTTCCATTTTTATTGGGATCATATTTATGATAACGATGATGATTCTAGAGTCAAGATTACAAAATTGTTTCCTTTGGAATAGCCATCATTTTCAAAAAAACAAACATCATCACCTTGAGCCATATATGCACACTAATGATGCAGATTTTTGGCAACATGAAGAGAATATTTTCACAAATTTGTTTCAACCATATAATGCTTATTTATTACAACTTTCTAATACCAATTTCCATCCATAATCTATAAGGTATGCCACATTGTTTTGAGCACTTGGATTTTTTTTATGAAGGTAAAAATGTTAGGATATTTAGACACTTGGGATTTAGTTAAGATCTACTTGGTCTAATGTGTCGTTAGGTAAAAGTGTGTTTCCTAGTGTGTTTCTTTTGTATGCATTAGTTTGCATTTGTATTTAGGAAATCCGATGGTCATGATATGTTCCCGACATAGAGTGATCTAATGGTTCATACTCTCCCTGATCTTAACGGCCATTGATCCATGGCTTAGCACCCAACTGGTCCATGATATCTATTTAAAGAGCATGGAGGGTCATTTTATGATGATCGATTGTGAGAAACTCCTTTGTAAAATCTCTCTGTAATCTTTTTCTTTTGCATTAATAAACTACTCCAAGTGGTCGCATTGGCGGGGGTCGTGGATATTTCCCTGTATGGGTTTTACCACGTGAAAAAATTGATGTGTTGATATTTGATTTGTTTATGTGAATGGTTACTGAAGGTTTTCGTCCTCTGTTGGAATACTTGTGTTGTCGAACAAAAAATTTGGAAACTTTTCGGCCACCCCTATGCTCAGATTTTGGTGAACATCCATGTGTCAAATCAGCATTAGATCACTCTTATGGGGTTGTAATTCACACAAGGGAGCAAGTATTTCATAGAATAAATTTTAAGCCGTCTTTTTCTTCACCTTGTCCTCAATATGTCAATGGAGATACAGTTGGGAATTATATTTTTGGTGCTAAAATATCGATGGGGCAAAAGTGTTTTCAACTTATGGCTTGTTGTAAGGATTTCCAGTCACATATAGAAGTTCAATATGCCAAATAAATACTTCCACCACATTTCATTGATATTTTCCATATACCAAGGGGATTATATTCCCCTTCCCTTTGTTTCTAATGGTTTTATGGTGAGATGTAGCAGGATATTTTAGGTTTGATGTAGAGTGAAGTACTTGGATTTCCAAATATTGTTGAGGTTCTCATGTGTTATAAGGCACATGAATGTAGATCGGCATGGAATACATTTTATTAATATGATACATTTATAAATACATGGCCTCGATCTTTGGATTCATATTCCAAGAGGTCTCTTGGACTCTCAATGACAATTTTTATTCACTTGACTTATCATATTCCTTATCAAGTTAAGAATGCCATAACCCTAATGTATTAGGTTTCCAATATTCCCCCTCCTTAATCCAAAGGGGTGTTGGTGAGTCCAAGTAGAGAGATAAAATCTTGAAGTGGACAGCTACTGATTGTTGAATGTGCTCTTTGAATCTAGTGGTTTTGGGATGACCACAAAA
This sequence comes from Picea sitchensis, assembly GCA_010110895.2. NCBI lineage: Eukaryota > Viridiplantae > Streptophyta > Pinopsida > Pinales > Pinaceae > Picea > Picea sitchensis. The sequence continues at coordinate 109,850 of SNQJ01S0025753.1, forward strand.
TAAATGGCTATAAAAAGTAGATTCCTTCTACTAAATGGTGGTGTTGGTTTAAGGAAGACCAAAAACCAAATGGCTAGAAAAATTCCAAGTCTTCTATTAAATAAAGGTTTAAGATGATCACAAACTATTTTCTAGTAGAAGTTGTAAGTGGTCTACAAAATGGAGGCTTAAGATGACCACAAACTATTGTCTAGCAAGAGTTGTAAGTATTATACTAAATGGAGGTTTGATATTACCATAAATTGTTGTCTAGCATAAGCTATAAGTATTATACTAAATTGTGGTTTAAGGAAAACCACAAACCAAATAATGCTAATGGAATATTGCTTTGATTTTGGCTCTCTTGTTCCTAACCAAATGATAGGACTTATAAACTTGAAGCCTAACTAGAAATCACTAATATTATCCCCTCCCCCCATCAGGTACAAGGTGAGAAAATGAAAAATTTTCCACTGCAAGATGTCTCAATACTCAAGAATGAATTCTTTGGTATGATTGATATATCTTCTTGGCTATTGATGACCATTGCCAAGAAGTGATCCACCCATAGTGATATTTTACTCTTGCATATTTCTTGTGTTTGGAACATCTATCTGAAGGATGATTATGATTTCCACAATGCTCACAAGGATTAAGATCAAAACATTAATCCTCCATATGGCCAACTCGATGAAAATGTTGGCATTTAGGAATCTACTCTTGAACTGAAGCAAATGAATATGAACTTTCTTGAAGGAATCCAACACTTTGGAATTGGATTGGTTTCTATAATCCATAATATGAAAGGTAAATTATTTTTCATATATGACACATGGTTTGTTCTTATTGTATAAGATTTCTTCCCAAGGTCCAATGATTGTCTTGGAAAGAGAAAGTTGAACTTGTTCATGCGCAACTTTGTCTTCATCTGCACTTGTATATGAAGTTGGTTCATTGGGTTACTCCTACAATGGTTGTTGATATGAATCATCGTCGTCGTCTTCATCGAAAAGAGGGTTTTTATTAACAAGGACCAATTTAGAATGTTGAAGATTCTTTCATTGAAGTTACTCATGCAAAAGTTGAGTTTGAATTTGAAGAAATTCTACTTTGGCTTGTGAAGCTTGCAAACAAGTTAGAACAAATTGAAGAGTTGATTTGCCAATTGTGACCATATTTTCGATAGTAGATAGTATTAGAGTGTTCAATAACTCTATTAATTCATCAGTTCAACCCATTTAAAGACTATTTTATACTTCAAAGGGTGTCTTGCATCTCCATCCTTTAACAATCATACTCTACAATTTGAACTCAACAAATGAAGGGTGTTTTCTTCTACCAAAAATGATTCCATTTACAATGTAATTCAACTTGCAAAAAAACCTATTTGCAAGTTACAATTATTCTTGAAAATGCAAGTCTTCGAGCTTGGGCATGAACTAGAAATGAATGTCAAAGAGAGAGCCAAAAAATTGATTTTCAATCAATTTAAGGGAGAGTTGAAAATGTGAATTCAATAAAGCTACAATTGGCTTGCTTAAGCTCAAAACAAAGAGTTTAAGTGCAATTTCTAGCAAGCTAAATTCCTTAAAATATTTAGCTTATGGGGGCAGCCATGCAAAAATATTGAAAGACTTACTTCTTAACTCTCAAAGTATGGAAAAAAATAGGCATAGCTTAAGAATGAATTCTAAGTAATATGCAAAGCCATAAAAATAATGCTCAAGACATCTAATAAACTAAGAACAATTAATCCAATGAGAAGAGAATGGGATGTTTGTTTGAATTTGAGGTTGTTGAGGAGGATTTGAGATTTTTGTGAGTGTAGTGATTAGTTCAATGCTCTCAAGTATCTCAAAGAGACATAACAAGAAGGCATGGCTTTTGTTTTAATGGCTTCCCATGGATTTGGAATCTCATGGAAGCATGTAAATGATATTGTCCACTAGAAATGGCTTGGCAACCAGTGGCAGCTTTAACCCTGCTTTAGCAACAACATTGGGAATGGAAGCAAGTCCCCACTTATAACAAGCTACTTTGGAACACCAACCATACGTGTGTGAGTTTCAAGTCCATATATTGGAGAGTTGGGACTTTTTAGGGAATGCATTGAATCCTTGTCCAGGGACACCATTATTAAAATCCCTCGCTACTCTTCTGTGAGAAAATACAATGTAGAATTAGATGGCATACCTCCTTTATGAAACTATGTCCTCCAAAATATGTTTGAGTGAGTCCAAAAAAAACTATTCCAAAAAAATATTTGTGGCTTTGTTAATGAGAAAGGTCACTTTCAATCTTGTTTGAATATATCCCTCGCTCATGATTACATGCCAGAAATCCAACCCATCATTCAACACCCAACACCTAATTCGTCACTCCTTTCAAGAAGAACAAATATAAACCCTTGGTTGGCCTTTTCTTAGAGAACCCTACTGCCATCTTAATTTTTTTTCATTTATCTGATAATTTCATGGGTTTGAAGCTCTTGAACCTATGGAGGAGGATCACTACCAGGTGCTAGGGTTACAGTTAGGCTGAGAGGGTTCAAAACTTCTAATGGTCGATATTCGGAAGGCCTGTAGAGCTCGATCCCTCACCTCCCATCCCAATAAAGGGTCTGGAAACCCCAACATGGCATCCCTCTTTCAAAATATCCAAATCACCTGCAAGATTCTCATTGATGAGCCCACCCATAATGCCTTTGATGAATTCATGTGCCTAAGGGATGAAAGTCTTAACAGGGAGCACTAGAGGGCCTCTGATGTTTCTTTCAAGTGAAAGAAAATGATGGATGAGCTCAATGAGCAAGAAAATACATTTGACGCATAGAAGCAGAAGGAGGGGAATGAAAAGGTTGAGGAGGACAGAATCATGAAGAATATCCTAGAGAAAATTTCCAGGATTCAACCCAAGCACGTGCAGAAATCCTTCAATTTCACACAACCTTTTTTTCAGGCTACGAAGGTGGATTCTGGGTAGGCCTTGGATAAAAAAAATATGGTGAAAGCCACTTGGAATTATTTGGATAGATGTGGCGATTATAGTTCCAAGAGGCTTAGGGAAATCATTGATTTGTTTGGCACCATGAAATATGTCATTATTTATCACAAGGGTTTCAAGAAGAAAGGATATGTATATGGGCACAAGGAATCAACCAAGGGGATTGTGTTGCAAAGGGACAGACAACAAAGATTGTAAAGAGACGTTTCTTTCTACACATGGTAATGAAACTCCCAGAACATACTTGTAGGTAGATGATGGTAGTCGACAAACAAATAAATCATTTTTGGATGAGGCATAAAATCAATTATGGACAACTACCATAGGGTAATTCAGGTTGTAAGACCTACAGGCATTCTAATACCACTATCATAAGGCACAGTAATGTAGATCATCATGGAATACATTTTGTTAATATGATACACGTATAAATACATGATATCAACCTTTAGATACATCTTCCAAGAGGTCTCTTGGACTCTCGATGACAGTTCTTATTCACTTGACTTTTCATATTCCTTCCCAAGTAAAGAATACCATAACTCAAATGGATTAGGTTTCCAACATTGTGCACTCTACGGTGAGCACATGTGTCCATGTTGGAGCTAGATGCTACCCCTTCACATCTATGGGTAAATAAAGGAGATATTTTCTCTTATGTTCCATATTGTAGACAACAATCCCACATATGGCATCCATCATTCTCCACAAATAGATGATTGATGATGCTTCCCACATATTTCTCATCTCACTCTCACTTGATCACTATGGTACTTGACCCATAGGAGGTAACTTGTTTCAATACTTCATATTAAGTGTTAATTATGTATGTACTTGTCATGAAAATAGTGATCAAGTGGTTGAGTCATATAATGGAACATGATGTTCTAAATTTGTTCCCTTTTATTGCCTCACCTTGGTGGTTTAACATCCCCCCTTAGATAAGTGTTGTCACTCTTGGATATATTTGTACTATTAGGGGGATTTGATAGGGGTAGTGTGTCCATATCGCAATTCATACATAGCATTATCCATCTTTCCCAGTCTCTATTACCCCCAATTTTGAGTTGGTGGTCATATGTCACACATATAATTTCATGCTTCACAATCCCATGAGAAAGAGCTTGAATGCTTGAGGTTGATGTAGCTATATATTTATATTAAAAAAAATGGAAATGAGCAAAGTGATAAAATCAAAATGAAAATAAAATGAAAGAAAGAAAGAAATCACTAAGAAAAATCCAAAGGAAAACAAAGCATGAGCAATGCCCCCTTACTATGAGGCCATCACCCCAAGTCCTATGCAATGAATGCATATATAAAAAGGACTAAAATAAATTAAAAATCCAAAAAAGGTTGAATGAATAAATAAAAAGGTAAATAGGAGTTTGGAAAGTCATAGTGTCGAGGAAAGGGAAACTCATTGCATAAACACTCCCTCATTACAAAGGTGCTCATGTGGATGAATATGTTGCATAACCTCACATGAATATGCATACCATTCCTGAAGTTAAACCACAATCCATACCATCTATTATCAGACATGATCCTTTATGGGTTTCTGGGGAACTACTTATCCTTCTGGGTACTATCACATGTAATAAAGGCTAACGATAACCATCCCATACCTAAACTTGGAAAATTGTGTGAATTCTATGAGTTATTGTGAAGTTTGAAAATGTTGCTTAATGAAATCTACCTTGTGGCATTTACATCTGGCATGAATCACTTCTCATGTTGTATTTGACTTGTGTACATGCCTCTGGATTTATGGCCACATTTGGTCTCATGAGCCTCCTCCTTAGAAGATGTGCTTTGGATGGCTATTGACTTGGATCGAGCCTTGGTCCTTTGTAGGATGTTAAGGGGATATTTGCACACTTCGTGGAGGACATACCACCTACTTTTGAGAATTAATTCCACTTTTTTGGATGATCCAGGTGGACATTGGTGGCCACCCACCTATTCCACTGGCTCAAAGCATATTTTTCCATTTTGGCAGTTTTTCTACACTTCTTTGGGTCCTGAACTTTCGGGGGAATTTTGAGGCCTTAAACAGTGTTTTTTGGGCACGACGGTGTCCTTACAATAGCCAAAGGCATGGTCTAGGACAAATGGAATGTGTACTCCTCATCTATACCTTTCTGACGAGGTATCAAGTTCCCCAAAAGGATCGTATACAAAAGTTATGCCCTCAAAAAGTTGGCGTATCAACTACCCCCATCGGGGCCCACAAACCTTTTGGTGTTTCATCTCCTAGGGTTGGGGTTTTGGATGTTTAGGGTTTTCTCAATTATTCTTTATGTTAAAAAGGAATTTGGAGCCTCATTGTAATCAAATTCTTGTGAATGAGCGTATCTGACACATCTTTTCTCATAGATAATATACCACTATTCTAGCTAGCTTGTGTGCTTTTGCATTATATAGTCTTTTGTATTTTCAAACAGTCATTAATAGAATCTGAGTTTCATTGTATTATTTTGTTTCATGCCATATCTATGTGTATTTCCTTATTATATCTCTGTCATATTTGTACCTTCATATCGTTCTCAAAATAATCTGAATCAGTGGTATCAGAGCAGTCTTCTCTTTGTTGTTCATAGTTCATGTCCTCGATGAGGTCATGGTATAGAGAGTTGGGTCTCGATCTTGTTTCTCTTGAAGAAAACCACTCTCACACACCCAATCAATCTCCCATGGCAGATGAAAAGAGGGAAGAAAGGGCATGATATCCTTTCAAATTGTTGCTCGAGGAATCCCTCTCACGACAGAGGAACGAGATGATGGATAATTTTGTCCAGATCCTTCTGCAGCTACCGAAAACAATGGAAGCACATTCAACTAGTAGTCACTTCAGAGGTGTGACACCCTTCAAGGTACAAGTTAAATTTGGTATTCCTTTATTTGAAGGCCAGATAGACGGTGACGCTTTGGAAAAATGGTTAAGTCTTCTAGAGGATTATTTCTTTGTCCAAAAATTTTCCAACAATGAAAAAATCATGTTCGCGCTCCTTAAGGCCCTTCCCCATGTTAGATATTGGTGGGAGACTTACTGTGAGAAACATGTCAAGGAAGAGTTTGCAATTTTTGGGCCAGGACTGAGTTAGGTGGCTTTTGTTGATGCCCTCAATGAAAAATATTACCCTGTTGGAAATTATAATGACCAGTACATGAGATGGACCACACTATGTCAAGAGAGGGGCCAAACGATGTCGGAGTTCATAAATAATTTCCATACCTTGTGCACCAAGATGGGTATCAAAGAATCTGAGCAGCATATGTTCCTAAAATATTGTGGAGCTCTACACATGTACATCCAAACCAAAATGGACTTTCTAGACATCTCACCATTGGGAGTCGCTTATCGTTATATTGTCAAAATTGAGCAGAAATTTAAGCAGCAGAACAAGCAGGAGTTCGAGTCTGCAAATCCACAATAGCCAAAGTATGGTAAGGGTGGCCCTAACTCCTAGAACAAAGGATATAGCAAGGATTTTCAACCCTAGGATAACGATCCCAAACCACTAGCAAAGAAGGGTAATGGGAAATCGAAGAAGGATACTGGAAAGTGGTGTGAGTTCCACAAAATTCCTTGGCACAATACTGATGAATTTAGCTCCAAATAGTCATTGTTGTCTAAGACAAAATCCCCAGGGACAGATGTTGACTCAGAATCTAATTCAGAACCAGAAAAGGGAAAGCAGATCATTGATGCAAAACCCATTATCACCATTGCTACCACAAAATTCCAGCCAGAGGAACCAGACGAGCCTAAAAAAGGGAAGTGCCTCTTCCACTCACATATGTGGGTGAAGGGGACCCCACTCCATTTAATTGTTGACAATGGTATTCAGAAGAAATTTATCTCAACATAGGTTTTCAAGAGGTTGAACCTGAAAACAATGTTTCATCCTCGTCCATACACCATCGGTTGGCTCAACAAGGGGTGGGACATCCACATCAGCCAGCAATGTCACCTACACTATGGCATCTAACCCTTCAAAGATGAGGTATTGTGTGATGTTTCCCTCTTGAAGTTTGTTGTGTTTTGTTAGGACAACTATATATGTGGAAGCATCATGTTGTTTATGAATCTAGGCCCTGTAGTGTCATTATTACTTTGGGATATAAACTCTACAAGGTACCATAGGTAGTTCCAAAGGCTGTGATCTCTTTGATCTCCCTGAAGTAGTGCAGAAAGGTGGTCTCTTAGACCAATAGGTTTTTCCACTTTATGGTTCAATTGGAAGGTGAACGAAAGGTCACTTCAACCATTGAAACCTCTACATGGGGTCTCTTTGCACAGCAATGAAAGGTGGACAAGATAGTAGAGGAATATAAAGACATATTCACCTTGCCTACTAGGGTGCCTGTGCACTATCAGGTAAACCACTCAATTGATCTGACACCCAGTGCTCCTCTATAAGGTAGCTAGAGAGGTAGTGGGAGGGCCCAGGGGGCCCATAGTGATAATAATGGAGGCCATTCAATGTAAGGTGGACTAGATCCACTATATTATTAAATAAGACCCACTATGGTAGTTAGATATAATAAATGGGTAATTAGATATAATAAATGTAAGAGGACTTCTTAGAAGGTTCTACTTCTAGAAGATTCCTCCTCTAGAATGTTATTAGGTGATGGTCGCACTATATAATGGGGTTCAATCAATGTAATGAGATATGAAGACAACTATTGTATTTGGAGTGGTAGCTCAATAGGAGGATGCCCCCTCAAAGAGGCAAGTGAACAAGAGATGATCCCTTCCATAATAGGATCCATTGTACGGTGTTGCCCTACCTCAAGGGTTTGATAGTAATAAAGAATATTTTGCATATTTTTCTTGTATACTTGTTGTGTTTATTTTTTATTTAGTCTTTCGTTCCTAACAAGCGGTATCAGAGCACTTTCCTTGGCAGACATTGTGGGCAAATATTTTTTATTTTTGCAGTTTTTTTTTCAGAGAAGAAAAAAGAGGGCCAGGACATTCCAGAAATTTTCGGTATATTTCTGTGAAAAAATTGTAGAAAAAGGTTGTATATCTGAGTTCCTCTCAGAAAAACACCCAATTTAAAAATAAAATAAAAAATCGTCTGAAACAGAGTCCGGGAAGTGAAGATAGTGAAGTTTTAAAATCTGTAATTTTTTAGGGTTTTTTTCACAGACGACGGTGCGATTTGTTTTTATTTTTGTAGCATATGGAGACTGAATTTTACCAAACAAATTACATATCTGAGTTTCTCTCACAATTTCACCCAATTTCTAAAAACAAATCAGCCGAAACGGAGTCCGGAAAGTGAAGTTATGAGCATTTTAAATTCAGCAGTTTTTCAGGGTTTTTCCGGAAAAAAGCCGCGATTTTTTGCCATAACTTATTGTTTTATTTTTTGAGTTTTTTCGTGATGGATGCGGGAACGAAGGTTTCATAGGGTGCTCAGATGGCTATTTCCTCTCAAACCCTCAAACAAATTCTACAAATTACTAAATCATTCAAATCCCAATTGTATGACACATTGGATGCCAAATTGGATGGCCTCACAAAAAACCTCAATGATAGTTTTTGTAGTATTCAAGATTCATTGGATAACATGCAAAAGAGATTTCTTATGGAGGACATCAGGGATGAATATAATCAAGAAATATATTCTTGGTATGATTTGGAGGCCGATTGTGATGATTGTTATATGGATAGTTGTCATTTCTAGGATGACAACCACTTCCATATTTTATTTGATGACTCTACTTCACCTTCTATAGAGAACATCAATATCACACATCAAGAGCTAGTTATGATTACTAGTGTTCAGCCTGCATATTCTACAATGGTATTGTTCCTTCCATATTC
>SNQJ01S0025753.1:139402-177490 GCA_010110895.2 Picea sitchensis
TTGCCCCCTCGAAGAGGCTTATTATCTGAAATTATCTCTTCTTCAAGGCGTTGAGTACTTTTCCTGAGGTTTTTCTATGCTATATTGATGTTTGGTTCTTAACAGGCCTCCACTATTATCACTATGGGCCCTTTGGGCCCTCCCACTACCTCTCTAGCTACCTTACAGAGGAGCACCGGGTGTCAGATCAATTGAGTGGTTTGCCTGACAGTGCATAGGCACCCCAATAGGCAAGGTGAATATGTCTTTATATTCCTCTACTATCTTGTCCACCTTTCGTTGCTGTGCAAAGAGACCCCATGTAGAGGTTTTGACGGTTGTAGTGACCTTTCGTTCACCTTCGAATTGAACCATAAAGTGGAAAAACCTATTGGTCTAAGAGACCACCTTTCTACACTACTTTGGGGATATCAAAGAGATCACACCCTTTGGGACTGCCTCTGGTACCCTGTAGAGTTGATCTCCCAAAGTAATAATGACACTACGGGGCCTAGATTCATAAACAACATGATTCTTCCACATATATAGTTTTCCTAAAAAAACATAACAAACTTCAAGAGGGAAACATCACACAATACCTCGTCTTTGAAGGGTTTGATGCCATAGTGTAGGTGACATTGCTGGCTGACATGGATGTCCCACCCCTTGTTGAGCCAACTGATGGTGTATGGATGAGGATGAAACGTCGTTGTCAGGTTCAACCTCTTGAAAACCTATGTTGAGATCAATTTCTTCTGGATACCGTTGTCAAAAATTAAATGGAGTGGGGTCCCATTCACCCACATATGTGAGTGGAAGAGGCACTTCCCTTCTTCAGGCTCCTCTTGTTCCTCTGGCTGGAATTTTGTGGTAGCAATGGTGACAATGCTTTCTGTGTCAATGATCTGGTTTCCCTTTTCTGGTTCTGAGTCAGATTCTGAGTCAACAACTGTCCCTGGAGATTTTGCCTTAGACAACAGTGACTATTTAGAGTGAAATTCATCAGTATTGTGCCAAGGGATTTTGTGGAACTCGCACCACTTTCCAGTATCCTTCTTCGATTTCCCTTTAACCTTCTTTTCTAGTGGCTTGGGATCATTATCCTAAGGTTGAAAATACTTGCTATATCCTTTGGCCTGGGAGTTAGGGCCACCCTTACCATAATTTTTCTATTGTGGATTTGTAGACTCGAACTCCTGCTTGTTCTGCTGCTTAAATTTCTGCTTGATTTTGGCAATATACCAATAGGCGACTCCCAATGGAGAGATGTCTAGAAAGTCCATTTTGGTTTGGATGTACATGTGTAGAGACCCACGATATTTTAGGAACATATGCCGCTCAGATTATTTGATACCTATCTTGGTGCGCAAGGTATGGAAATTATTTATGAACTCCGACACCATTTGGCCCCTCTCTTGACATAGTGTGGTCCATCTCATGTACTGGTCATCATAATTTCCAACAGGGTAATATTTTTCATTGAAGGCATCAACAAAAGCCACCTAAGTCGGTCTTGGCCCAAAAATTGCAGACTCTTCCTCGACATGTTTCTAACAGTAAGTCTCCCACCAATCTCTAACATGGGGAAGGGCCTTAAGGAGCGTGAAGGTGATTTTTTCACTGTTGGAAAAATTTTGGACAGAGAAATAAGCCTCTAGTAGACTTAACCATTTTTCCAAAGCGTCACCGTCTATATGGCCTTCAAATAAAGGAATACCAAATTTAACTTTTACCTTGAAGGGCATCACACCTCTGAAGTGACTACTAGTTGAAGGTGTTTCCATTGTTTTCAGTAGCCGCCGAAGGATCTGGACGAAATTATCCATCATCTCGTTCCTCTATCGTGAGAGGGATTCCTTGAGAAACAATTTGAAAGGATATCATGCCTTGTCTTCCCTCTTTTCTTCCACCATGGGAGGTTGATTGGGTGTGTGAGATCAGTTTTCTTCAAGAGAAACAAGCTCGAGACCCAACTTTCTATACCATGACCTCATCGAGGACATGCACTATGAACAACAAAGAGCAGACTGCTCTGATACCACTGATTTAGATTATTTTGAGAATGATATGAAGGTACAAATATGACAGATATATAATAAGGAAATATACAGAGATATGGCACGAAACAAAATAATACAATGAAACTCAGATTCTATTAATTACTGTTTGAAAATACAAAAGACTATATAATGCAAAAGCACACAAGCTAGCTAGAATAGTGGTAGCTTATCTATGAGAAAACATGTGTCAGATATGCTCATTCACAAAAAGTTGATTATAATGAGGCTCAAAATTCCTTTTTAACATAAATAATAATTGAGAAAACCCTAAACATCCAAAACCCTAACCCCAGGAGATGAAACACCAAAAGGTTTGTGGGCCCCGATGGGGGTAGTTGATACATCAACTTTCTGAGGGCGTAAATTTTTTATACGATCCTTTTGGGGCACTCGATACCTCGTTGGAAAGGTATGGACGAGGAGTACACATTCCATTTAGCCTAGACCATGCCTTTGGCTATTGTAAGGACATCGTCGTGCCCAAAAATCGCTATTTAAGGCCTCAAAATTCCCCTAAAAGTTCAGGACTCGAAGAAGTGTAGAAAAACTGCCAAAATGGAAAACTATGCTTTGAGCCAGTGGAATAGGTGGGTGTCCACCAATGTCCACCTGGATCATCCAAAAAAGTGGAATGGATTCTCAAAAGTAGGTGGGATGTCCTCCATGAAGTGTGCAAATAGCCCCTCAACATCCTACAAAGGACCAAGGCTTGATCCAAGTCAATATTCTAAGGAGGAGGCTCATGTGACCAAATGTGGCCATAAATCCAGAGACATGTACACAAATCAAATACAACATGAGAAGTGATTCATGCCAAATGTAAATGCCACAACGTAGATTTCACTAAGCAACATTTTCAAACTTCACAGTAACTCATATAATTCACACAATTTTCCAAGTTTAGGTATGGGATGGTTATCGTTAGCCTTTATTACATGTGATAGTACCTAGGAGGATAAGTAGTTCCCCAGAAACCCATAAAGGATCATGTGTGATAATAGATGGTATGGATTTTGGTTTAACTTCAGGAATGACATGCATATTCATGTGAGGTTATGTAATATATTCATCCACATGAGCACCTTTGTAATGAAGGAGTGTTTATGCAATGAGTTTCCCTTTCCATGACACTACGACTTTCCAAACTCCTATTTACCTTTTTATTTATTCATTCAACCTTTTTTGGATTTTTAATTTACTCTAGTCCTTTTTATATATGCATTCATTGCATAGGAATTGGGGTGATGGCTTCATAGTGAGGGGGCATTTCTCATGCTTTGTTTTCCTTTGGATTTTTCTTAGTGATTTCTTTCTTTCTGTCATTTTATTTGCATTTTGATTTTATCACTTTGCTCATTTCCATTTTTTTTAATATAAATATATAGCTGCATCAACCTCAAGCATTCAAGCTCTTTATCATGGGATTGTGAAGCATGAAATTATATGTCTGACATATGACCACTGACTCAAAATTGGGGGTAATAGAGACTGGGAAAGATGAATAATGCTATGCATGAATCGAGATATGGACACACTACCCCTATCAAATCCCCCTAATAGTACAAATATATCCAAGAGTGACAACACTTATCTAAGAGGGGATGTTAAACCACCAAGGTGAGGCAATAAAAGGGAACAAATTTAGAACATCATGATCCATTATATGACTCAACCACTTGACCACTATTTTCATGACAAGTACATACATAATTAACACTTAATATGAAGTATTGAAACATGTTACCTCCTATGGGTCAAGTACCATAGTGATCAAGTGAGAGTGAGATGAGAAATATGTGGGAAGCATCATAAATCATCTATTTGTGGAGAACGATGGATGCCGTATGTGGGATTCTTGTCTGCAATATGGAACATAAGAGAAAATATATCCTTTATTTTCCCCTAGATGTGAAGGGGTAGCATCTAGCTCCAACATGGACACATGTGCTCACCGTAGAGCACACAATGTTGGAAATCTAATCCATTTGAGTTATGGTATTCTTTACTTGGGAAAGAATATGAAAAGTCAAGTGAATAAGAACTGTCATCGGGAGTCCAATAGACCTCTTGGAAGATGTATCTAAAGGTTGATATCATGTATTTATATGTGTATCATATTAATAAAATTTATTCCATGATGATCTACATTACTGTGCCTTATGATAGTGGTATTATAATGCCTGTATGTCTTACAGCCTGAGTTACCCTATGGTATTTGTCCATAATTGATTTTATGCCTCATCCAAAAATTATTCATTTGTTTTCCGACTACCATCATCTACCTACAAGTATGTTCTGGGAGTTTCATTACCATGTGTAGAAAGAAATGTCTCTTTACCATCTTTGTTGTCTGTCCCTCTGCAACACAATCCCCCTGGTTGATTCCTTGTGCCCCTATACGTATCCTTTCTTCTTGAAACCTTTGCGATGAATAATGACATATTTCATGGTGCCAAACAACTCAATGATTTCCCTAAGCCTCTTGGAACTATAATCGCCACATCTATACAAATAATTCCAAGTGGATTTCACCATATTTTCCTTATCCAAGGCCTACCCAGAATCCACCTTCGTCACCTCAAAAAAAGGTTGTGTGAAATTGAAGGATTTCTGCACGTGCTTGGGTTGAATCCTGGAAATTTTCTCTAGGATATTCTTCACGACTCTGTCCTCCTCAACCTTTTCATTCTCCTCCTTCTGCTTCTATGCATCAAATGTATTTTCTTCCTCATTGAGCTCATCCATCATTTTCTTTCACTTCAAAGAGACATCAGAGGCCCTCTAGTGTTCCCTGTTGAGCCTTTCATCCCTTAGGCACATAAATTCATCAAAGGCCTTATGGGTGGGCGCATCAATGAGAATCTCGTAGGTGATTTGGATCTTCTGAAAGAGGGATGCCATGTTGGGGTTTCCATACCTTTTATTGGGATGGGAGGTGAGGGATCGAGCTCTATAGGCCTTCTGAATATTGACCATCAGAAGTTTTGAACCCTCTCAGCCTAACTGTAACCTTAGCACCTGGTAGTGATCCTCCTCCATAGGTTCAAGAGCTTCAAACCCATGAAATTATCAGATAAATGAAAAAAAAATTAAGATGGCAGTAGGGTTCTCTAAGAAAAGGCCAACCAAGGGTTTATATTTATTCTTGTTGAAAGGAATGACAAATTAGGTGTTGGGTGTTGAATGATGGGTTGGATTTCTGGCATGTAATCATGAGCGAGGGATATATTCAAACAAGATTGAAAGTGACCTTTCTCATTAACAAAGCCACAAATAGTTTTTTGGAATAGTTTTTTGTGGACTCATTCAAACATATTTTGGAGGACATAGTTTCATAAAGGAGGTATGCCATCTAATTCTACATTATCTTTTCTCACAGAAGAGTAGTAAGGGATTTTAATAACGGTGTCCCTGGACAAGGATTCAATGCATTCCCTAAAAATTCCCAACTCTCCAATATATGGACTTGAAACTCACACACGTATGGTTGGTGTTCCAAAGCAGCTCGTTATAAGTGGGGACTTGCTTCCATTCCCAATGTTGTTGCTAAAGCAGGGTTAAAGCTGCCATTGGTTGCCAAGCCATTGCTAGTGGACAATATCATTTACAAGCTTTCATGAGATTCCAAATCCATGGGAAGCCATTAAAACAAAATCCATGCCTTCTTGTGATGGCTCTTTGAGCTACTTGAGAGCATTGAACTAAGCACTACACTCACTAAAATCTCAAATCCTCCTCAACAACCTCAAATTCAACCAAACATCCCATTCTCTTCTCATTGGATTAATTGTGCTTAGTTTATTAGATGTCTTGAGCATTATTTTTTTGGCTTTGCATATTACTTAGCATTCATTCTTGAACTATGCCTATTTTTTTCCATACTTTGAGAGTTAAGAAGTAAGTCTTTCAATATTTTTGCATGGCTGCCCCCATAAGCTAAATATTTTAAGGAATTTAGCTTGCTAGAAATTGCACCTAAACTCTTTGTTTTTAGCTTAAGCAAGCTGATTGTAGCTTTATTGAATTCACATTTTCAACTCTCCCTTAAATTGATTGAAAATCATTTTTTTGGCTCTCTCTTTGACATTCATTTCTAGCTCATGCCCAAGCTCGAAGACTTGCATTTTCAAGAATAATTGTAACTTGCAAATAGGTTTTTTTGCAAGTTGAATTATATTGTAAATGGAAGCATTTTTGGTAGAAGAAAACACCCTTCATTTGTTGAGTTCAAATTGTAGAGTATGATTGTTAAAGGATGGAGTTGCAAGACACCCTTTGAATTATAAAATAGTCTTTAAATGGGTCGAATTGATGAATTAATAGAGTTATTGAACACTCTAATACTATCTACTATCGAAAATATTGTCACAATTGGCAAATCAACTCTTCAATTTGTTCTAACTTGTTTGCAAGCTTCACAAGCCAAAGTAGAATTTCTTCAAATTCAAACTCAACTTTTGCATGATTAACTTCAATGAAAGAATCTTCAACATTCTAAAATGGTCCTTGTTCATAAAAAACCTCTTTTCGACGAAGATGACGATGACGATTCATATCAACAACCAATGTAGGAGTAACTCAATGAACCAACTTCAAATACAAGTGCAGATGAAGACAAAGTTGCGCATGAACAAGTTCAACTTTCTCTTTCCAAGACAATCATTGGACCTTGGGAAGAAATCTTAGACAATAAGAACATACCATGTATCATATATGAAAAATAATTTACCTTTCATATTATGGATTATACAGACCAATCCAATTCCAAAGTGTTGGATTCCTTCAAGAAAGTTCATATTCACCTGCTTTAGTTCAAGAGTAGATTCCTAAATGCCAACATTTTCATCGAGTTGGACATATGGAGGATCAATGTTTTGATCTTAATCCTTGTGAGCATTGTGGAAATCATAATCATCCTTCAGATAAATGTTCCAAACACAAAAAATATGCAAGAGTAAAATATCACTATGGGTGGATCACTTCTTGGCAATGGTCATCAATAGCCAAGAAGATATATCATTCATACCAAAGAATTCATTCTTGAGTATTGACACATCTTGCAGTGGAAAAATGTTCATTTTCTCACCTTGTACCTGATGGGGGGAGGGGATAATATTAGTGATTTCTAGTTAGGCTTCAAGTTTATAAGTCCTATCATTTGGTCAGGAACAAGAGAGCCAAAATCAAAGCCATATTCCATTAGCATTATTTGGTTTGTGGTTTTCCTTAAACCACAATTTAGTAGAATACTTATAGATTATGCTAGACAACAATTTATGGTCATATCAAACCCCCATTTAGTATAATACTTACAACTCTTGCTAGACAATAGTTTGTGGTCATCTTAAGCCTCCATTTTGTAGAACACTTACAACTTCTACTAGAAAATAGTTTGTGATCATATTAAACCTTTATTTAATAGAAGACATGGAATTTTTCTAGCCATTTGGTTTTTGGTCTTCCTTAAACCACCACCACCATTTAGTAGAAGGAATCTACTTTTTATAGCCATTTGTTTTGTGGTCATCCCAAAACCACTAGATTCAAAGAGCACATTCAACGATCAGTAGCTGTCCACTTCAAGATTTTATCTCTCTACTTGGACTCACAAACACCCCTTTGGATTAAGGAGGGGGAATATTGGAAACCTAATACATTAGGGTTATGGCATTCTTAACTTGATAAGGAATATGAGAATTCAAGTGAATAGAAATTATCATTGAGAGTCCAAGAGACCTCTTGGAATATGAATCCAAAGATCGAGGCCATGTATTTATAAATGTATCATATTAATAAAATGTATTCCATGCTGATCTACATTCGTGTGCCTTCTAACACATGAGAACCTCAACAATATTTGGAAATCCAAGTCCTTCACTCTACATGAAACCTAAAATATCCCGCTACATCTCACAATAAAACCATTAGAAACAAAGGGAAGGGGAATATAATCCCCCTGGTATATGGAAAATATCAATGAAATGTGGTTGAAGTATTTATTTGGCATATTGAACTTCTATATGTGACTGGAAATCCTTACAACAAGCCATAAGTTGAAAACACTTTTGCCCCATCGATATTTTAGCACCAAAAATATAATTCCCAACTGTATCTCCATTGACATATTGAGGACAAGGTGAAGAAAAAGACGGCTTAAAATTTATTCTATGAAATACTTTCTCCCTTGTGTGAATTACAACCCCATAAGAGTTATCTAATGTTGATTTGACACATGGATGTTCACCAAAATCTGAGCATAGGGGTGGCCGAAAAGTTTCCAAATTTTTTGTTCGATAACACAAGTATTCCAACAAAGGACGAAAACCTTCAGTAACCATTCACATAAACAGATAAAAGATCAACACACCGATGTTTTCACGTGGTAAAACCCCTATGGGGAAACATCCACGGTCCCCACCAATGCAACCACTTGGAGCAGTTTATTACTGCAAAAGAAAAAGATTACAGAGAGATTTTACAAAGGAGTTTCTCACAATCGATCATCAGAAAATGACCCTCCATGCTCTTTAAATAGATATCATGGACCAACCGGGTGTTAAGCCACAGATCAATGGCCGTTAAGATCAGGGAGAGTATGAACCATCATATCACTCTATGTCGGGAACATATCGTGACCATCGGATTTCCTAACTACAAATGCAAACTAATGCATACAAAATAAACACACTAGGAAACACACTTTTACCTAACGACACATTAGACCAAGTAGATCTTAACTAAATCCTAAGATTCTAAATATCCTAACATTTTTACCTTCTTAAAAAAACTCCAAGTGCTCAAAACAATGTGTCATACCTTATAGATTATGGATGGAAACTGATATTAGAAAGTTGTAATAAATAAGCATTATATGGTTGAAACAAATTTGTGAAAATATTCTCTTCATGTTGCCAAAATCTGCATCATTAGTGTGCATATATGGCTCAAAGTGATGATGTTTGTTTTTTTGAAAATGATGGATATTCCAAAGGAAACAATTTTATAATCTTGACTCTAGAATCATCATCATTATCATAAATATGATCCAAATCAAAATGGAAATGACTCATATCCCATTTATGCCTTTCAATTTGTATAAGGTCATTAATATTTGAAATCTTATGATCATCCTGTTCTTCATCAGATGAAAACTTGACCAAATCCAAGGGTTTCTCTAAAAAATCTTCACTTTCCAAATCATGAAAGGATGCATCACAAAACTCAAAAACTTGGAAAGGAGTACAACTTACCGCACTCTTGTCTTCATGTGAAGGATATATGGAATCTTGAATGCCCTTGTATCCATTAAATGGAGGATACAATACCTTCTCAAACTCATCGTTACTTGAGGGATTTTCTCCAAATTCGGCCTTCTCAAAATCATAACAATAAATATAATGAAATTCATAATTTTGAGAAGATCTGAGGCTCACTAGATTCTCATATTCACGAGGAGGATTGCTCTCTCCAATAGGGTATTCTTCATGTAATTTCTCTTCAACATGATTTGCTTCATCGAAGTCTTGTTATTTAATGGATTCATGAGGTGCCTCTTGTTCTTAGTTATGTAATTGATGTCTTTCGCCATCATTCTCTCCTTCATGCTTTAGACCTTCAATGGGATTTTGGAGTGTTTTATATTCAAAGTCCTTATAAAAATATTAATTTTTGGAATGATGAAGCCCTTCATCAACAAGCTCTTGATATTCATCAATGTGCTACTCACGTGCTTGATATTTAATTAGGTCAAAAGGAGATTCTTTCTCTTGGTATTGATCTTCAATGGAGTCTTGAGTTTGCTCTTTCTCTAACATGGAAAAATGAGAAAGCTATTTATCAACATGCTTTTAATATGATTGATTCTTCATATGATCATATAATTCTTCTTCATACTAATATCGGGATATCATAATGTCTTCAAGGATTCCTTCATACTCTTGATAGTGAGGACCCCAATGTTTGAACAAGACTCAGATAAAACCTGTAAGAGAAGTTATATTCCTTGGACCAGTGCAATACTTGACCCATATCCATTGATCTTATTAAAAAATAAGTATAAAAAATCTTATTAAGACGTCCTCATGTATTTTTTTGAGCTTTGAAACACACTTAAATAATGATGAGACATAGAGATTAGCACAAAGAGCATCACCATCAAACTTTGGAATATTATTTTCCCATTTTGGAGGGAGCTTATTTGGGTATCCTAGAACATCCTTAATATCAAGAGGATGGTATAATTCATGAAGTTCCCATTGTGCCATATTCCTTTACTTAACATATAACTTGATATGAAATTTGAAAATAGGAGATGATACTTTATATCAAACATGTGTGTGTTGACTCACCAAGGTGAATCTCAAATGCCTACACAATGATGCTTATTTCACATCACAATCACATAGTCTTCAAACTTTGCATAGGGAAAATGGTTTCTTCCTTGAATTGAGTTGCAAGATGATTAAACTTAAGTAAGGATTTTTTTCCTACTCATAAAAAGGTTTAAGCATAGACTTTATATATCCAAAGAGAAAGACTAAATTCTCTCTTGCGACGATGCGAAAACGTATCACACAATATTGCACCCTAGTGAAAAGCCTTCACAAGATACAAAATGAGTGGAACATTAGAAGTCTTACAATTGTCACCTAGGGAATAAATTCCTTCATTTTAGTGAATGACAAATCCAACACAAGGGAGACTTCCCTAGTAGCCTCTAAGGTTCCCAGTACCTAAATTACCAAGGATTTATTATTTTTTACTCCTCCATGCAAAAATAATAAATCCTTGGTAATTTAGGTACTGGGAACCTTAGNTAAGGTTCCCAGTACCTAAATTACCAAGGATTTATTATTTTTGCATGGAGGAGTAAAAAAGGGAAATATAAATATTTCTTTACATGGAGGATACATTTTATAAGTATTCACGTAAACGTGAATAATGTGAAAAAGAAAAAAGGTAAAAGTAATATTTCTTTATGTGGAGGATAACTTTTATAAGTATTCATGTAAAAATAAATAACGTGAAAAAGAAAAATAGTAAAAGTAATATTTATTTACGTGGAGGATAAGTTTTATAAGTGTTCACGTAAAAGTGAATAATGTGAAAAAGAAGATGGTAAAAATGTGAAAGTAAATAAAGTTATAAATATATATCCCCACCTCTGTTTCTCCACCTCACCAAAATGGCGCACAAATATACCCCTCCAACCTGACATTAGAAGTATGACAGATCTAAAAAAACAATTGGAACAAATGGAAAATGAATTCAACACATTCAAAGATATAGTCAACAAAAAACATGATAATATAAAATATGAGATAAAAAGAAGTAATGATACACTCAAACAAGAGATAACACAAAATATTAAAGGTGAAATTATGACAAAATTCAGGATCGAAATAAAAAACAATATAGATGTCATGAAGCAAGATCATGGTAAAACACATGATGAGCTCATAAAACTATTAAAAAATCAAGGTTCTCAACATTGCAACAAGCAAGGGAGTACTTCAATCTCGTCTAGATCTCCACCTCCACCACCTCCACCACCATTTTTATACAACATTGAAATCGAACCTCGACCTAAGGAATTTGATCCAGTTGAAGGAGAGAGGAGATAAATCTTTCTCCACATGAATATTGATCCAGGAGGATCTAAGGAACGCTCACAAAGGTCCAAGAGGATATAGAAAGCTCATAGAGGTCCTAGGGGAGCCATAAATGCTCAAATTTCATCCATCTCAAATCATCTCAAAAATGGCATCATTGTGTAGAGCTTGTCGTTAGCTTTCTAACAATGCAAATGGTTCATCAAACAAAGCTCATATGGAAAAGTTATGGGTAGTCAAATTTCAAGTCAACCAAGGTCAAAGTCAAAGGGGTAAAAATGACATGTGTCATGCCTGTAAAGTGACACGTGGCATGACCATACAAGTGACATGGCCACACCCCAAGGTGCCACGTAAACTGATTGTACAAATGACTAGACAATACATGTGGTTCAATCATGGGTTGACAAGTGGCATCCAAGTGACATGTGGTACAAGTTAGCCAATGAGAGGATTCCACATGGCAACCCCTCATTGGCCAGTAATGGTTTACATTTTGTAAAATTAATATGGAGTTCGGGGGGGGGTTCGACCCAATGACCTCCACGTGTTACCAAAGTCTCCCCAACCAACATGCCACATGTTAGGACTTAACATATGAGTGGCAATTTATTTATTTAAATTAATGTATTGTTTTAATAGGGGGGAGAACAGGGCCGAGGGTTATCCCCCAGGCCCTGGTTTCAATGTATTACCACACAACCACAAGGTGTTCGTGGAAGGGGCTAGTAAACAAGTGCCAATGTGTTTATATATATATATATATATATACCATTTAAATCCAACGGATGTTATAACAAAAACCCACCATATATAAATAGTATATGGTTATGTTACAACCATATACCATAACTATTAACCATATTAAAAACAACAACCACGAGAATATGCCATGGAACGAGAATAGTACTCGGAACCTCCGCTAAGTTAGCGGATGCTTTTAACCACTACACCAACCACTCAAGATATAGTAAAGATTATGCCATAATTAGTAATATAGTTTTCAACTAATTCAAGAGGCAGTTTAAGCATTGTGGCCTATTTATTGGGCACATATACCAATTCTTGTACACGTATATCGAAGCACATATCCTGAGGTCTACAAAAATTCCAAGACATGGATTTTGAGAGATGACACATATTTCAAGACTGTACGGATTGTACGAAAGTTTGTGCAAGTACATCTTAATTTTGTGTTGCAACGTAAAGTGTGTCAAATGGTACCTTAACGAAATTTCAAGTGTTTTATATGAATTCTCCATGATTTTTTGCAAGGATCATGAATATGAGGTATTTTTTTATCATTTGAGGTCATTTGTAAAAAAATATGATCAATTTTTCATTTATGAGTGTTTAATGCATTGTTTTGCGTGCCAAAGAGAGTGAATTTTAGCTAGTTTGGAAAGTGGTCGATTTTACAGTCATACATTTCATAATTTCGCAAGGATTTCAATGGTGAAGTTATTTTCTTGTTGTGAGTGATGAAAATTAAGAGAATCCATTAAATTGGCATATGTGAGTCATGTTACATGTGGTTTTTGGTATTTAATCTTAAGTTTTTTATGAGTTTTGGGTAAATAGCACATCATCAAAAAATTTCAGTCACCTCAATAAATCCTAGAAATTATACAGAAACAAGTTAGATACTGCATGTATATATTTTCAACAATAAGTGGTGTCTAAATATTTTCAGATCAAATATTCATACGAGTTAGCTTGCAATCATGGAGCCAAACACCAATGATGAGATTACCAAACAAGGAGAGGCACATGAATAAAAATACGAGGGCAAGATCAATGGAAATGAAGAAGATCTTTCAACGCAAAAAACATGCGATCGCCAGTCTCTCCTAAAAAAGAAAACATAAATGGGCACAAAAAATTAAACACTGATTATGATATGAGAGAGGAAAACATAGAGGGGTGTCTCCAACACACAGTGGCTCCTACCTATGCCTTCATCTCAATGCCTGCTCAACTTGCAAAAATAGTGAAATCTTCATTAAATCCAAAACAAATTTGTTAGATAAAAGAGAAAGAAAAAGGACCTTTGTTAGAAGTTATTTATGAAAAGAAGGCAATGTCAAAACAACTGCTACTATTGGGAGATACAAACATTGTTGATATAAAATTACAGTTGATTGATTAAGATGGAGTAGAGCATAAAGGGAATCCTCTTTATCTTCATTCTCAAGTTTTGAGAAAATATGAATTTTATAAAATCATGCTTTGTGAACAATGTTCTTCGGATAACCGGTCTCTTGAAGTCGAGGTAACAAGTTCTCATAGTGTGGATGGATATATTAAATGTATTAAGATTAAGAATTCTTATGAAGAAAACAAAAGCCTTAGTGTTTCCTCTATGGATGAAGCCTTGGGTATTTTATCGGTTTCTTCAGAATTGTTGTTTCATGACTACATTGAGGAATGTAGGCAGTATTTGGACACTGTATGTTGGAGCCATGAGAGAGAAAATCAACTTCTATCCTTTCTATCATCTTTGCAAATAAATACATTGACCAATTTAGCTTCCAAAATTGATATGAATCCATGCAAGCCTCCATGTGAACTTTTAGAGTCGCTGGAGGGTTTTCTGCCACAACTTTTATCTATGATTTCAAATGGGAATGAAAATTGCTATGATCTAACTCGTGATAGAGTAAATAAGTATATTGTATGCTATTTTAAAATAAATACACCCTTGCAATAACAAAGAAGTGCAAGTCTAAGCCATTTCAATACTTGATGGGTAACATAGACCAAGTTAAATATAATAATAATAACAAGGATAAAAGTTAGAAATCTTTTTTTATGCTACTGGGGTTAGTTGGAGTGATTCAACAATGTGATGGAAAATTGTTTGAAAATATTTCTTCTTTGAAGAATTGTCTTGGTACGATGGTCACGCTAGTCTCCGTTCTCGCTCCTTATGATCATATCAAATATTTGGATATGTTGGTTCCATTGGACAAAGGAATCACTCATTTAGATGAAACCCTCTCATTAGGTGATTGATGGGTGTTATATATGCACTAAAAACACACTAAAAACCCTCAATTAAATTGTCAACCCGGGGTGAGTAAACTTAGAGTTGTAGAAACATATATGCCAAGGTAGAAGGGTTGGTAGTAGTATAGTCTAACTAAAGAAGTGGCTATCTAACGGCTAATATACTCAAGCAAAGACTATTAATGAACAAACCCTACTAAAGAAACTTAAACTATGTAACCTAAGTAACCTTTGGACCAAGAATCAATGGATAGTTCTAAGAAAGCAAATGAAAACCCTACTTAAAGAAAACTGGTTCATTCATAACAATAAGAAAAATCAAACTAAGCAAATAGCAACAACAAAATATTTCAACTAGCTTACTTAAATTCAATAAGCAACTATCCTATGAAAGCAAGTAAATAAACAAGCAACTACACTATCAAAGCAAGAATAGACAAGTAAGAAACTAACCTATTAAAGAAAGTAAACAACTAACTAACCTAGGATAACTTCTACAACAAGTAAACTAATTAAGATTATTCCATAAGCAAATAACTAAGCTAAGAGGCAAGCAAACTCTATTCTAAAATCAAACTTCACAACTATTTCTAATTTACAAAAGGAAATCTACTTAATTGAAAGCAAGGGGGATTAACAACTAATCTTTAATCTATGATAAGAAAACTACTCTTTAATTTATCAAAACAAGAGGACTATCTATCCTACAACAACAAGAAAACTATCTTCTGATCTATGAAAGCAAGAAACTATAGTCTAACCTATGAAATCAAGAAAAACTCAAATATAGTGTTGATGGTTGGGTGAATGTCTCGGGTGTCTTATAATATCACGATGACATTTAATAACAAAAGATAATTCAAGAGGGATAAACTTTATATTGAATTCAATAGAAAAGTGAAAAGTGTGAATTAGGCAATCCAATGAGAACTTAGCCATTATGAAAACAACATCAATTATCCTGCATATCCATGTGATTATGTAATCATGCATTAATCATCAACATTTATAAAGAGATTATGCTACAAAATTCAATTGCACTCTATACTACGTAAGCAAACTCATACTACACTAAATTCAATCATTAATTACAACTTGAAATTGCAACCTAAATCTAAGTAAGAAATTGCATAACATAAACTAAACTAGATCTATCTTAACAATTCAAATTGCAAAAAGGGAAATGCTTATAAACATAAATTAAACACTATTCTAGCATATGACAAGTAATGAAATGAGTAAACTAGCTAAAAACTAGATAAGCAAAGACTAAATAGCAATTGAATAAGCAATTTGCAAATAAAAACTAACACTATCACTATCCATCCATTGAAATTTGTCAAAGAAACTATTACTTTTGTTCTACTCTGTTTTAGACTCTATTTCAGCATGTAGAAATTCTAGCTATGTTCTAATTACATACACGGGTTAGTGTCTAAGCTTGCAAGCTTTCTCCTATTAATTAAAAAGTCATGTTCTAATTACACTATCCTTCATAATAACCTGTAAAAAGAAACTTGAAACAATTAAACTTATGGACAACAATTACACAGTAAATAAAAAGAAGATAAAAACACATATACAAAAAATAGAAGAAATAACAATTACACTACTCAAATTCACAAGCAAATTAGCTAAATATTCACCCAGACTGCTGGTGGGCCCCCCAACAAGTCGTGGCTACTCTTTAGATGCGAATCATGAGCTTCAACAACACGAATTCACAGTTAAAACTAAAAACGCAGGTTTTACAGAGTCTGACAAAATGAAAAATGGAAAAACAGAGCTAAAATTGTCTTTGTCTCTAACACATGACTTATTTTTTATTGTATGACCACTAAGGTGGTATTTATAATCTTTACAGACTGAGAGGTCGACCACTGAAGGGTCGAACCTCTTCTAAAAATAGTAAATTACATTTAATGATGCTCTAACTACCGAAATGAAGCAAACCAATAATCACCAACTTAACAACCCAAATTGAGTTGTCAGGAGTTCAGTAGCTGGAGGGCATGAGCACGAGAAAAACCCATGTCTATGATTCACCCACCACTGGACACCAATACCATAACTTCCAAATCGCCCATCATTTTTGTGCAGGACAGAGTGTTGGACGGAGTGTCGGATGTAGTACCATATTGAGTACCGAATGGAGTGTCGGACTGAGTACCAGAAACACAAACAAGTTGCTATTTTTCCCTGTGACACCAAAAAATGTGAATTAGATTCTTGGAAATATAAAAACATACTGATTCAAACTCAAAATCATTGCAAAACACGAATTATGCAAACATGGTGTGTATCATAGTGATTTGTCACAAAAATTCTTCAAAATCTTCTTCAAAACAAGACAAACACATATTTACATTCAACAAAAGTATCTAATTACTGTCATAAAATCAATCATATCACGGGCCCAACATTACCCCCACACCTAAGATTTTGCAGGTCCCACTGCAAACAAAAATAAATTACCCTTCATGACTAAACTTGCGAAGGAGGGGGTGGATTAGATTTAGAAGCTTCTCCCTCTTGCCCAGGGGATTTTGACTTAGGATTTTTGTGATGTTTCAATTGCATCGAGAGAATATTATTGGTGGCAGTCATATCATCAACCAAATGCTGTAGAGAATTCATCTTGGCTTGTAGGACAACGTTATCATGGCGTGAATGACAACTCAATGTTTCATGCTCTTTAAGTTTTAACTGGAGGGTTTGGATTTTTTGGAGGTTGTTGATGACATGAGAAGAAGCCTTGAGATGTATATTATACCCTATATCCTTTAAACCATGAAAAAAAACAATTTTACCTCTGCAAAATTAGTTCCAAAAGTGACTTCCCATAAGCGCAACATTTCTGGCCTGGAGAACTTGTGAAAAATAGGTATCAAAGTGACACCTGTAACTACAATAAAGTAAATACTATGTAAACAATGAGAGAGGTTTTTGTTTTTGAATATGTCCTTGACAAAAACGTCTCTTTTTTTTCAAAAATTCACTTTGAGTTGTTAGGAAAACATGCCAAGAAAACATGATTAAAACAGGAAAAACAAAGTGTTTTATTTTTTGAAAACCAAGGCCTCTAAGAGAATTGAATATATCCAAAACCATAACGTATATTTATAAAATGAGAGAGGTTATTTTTTTTTAATATTTTCTTGATAAAAACCTCTCTTGGTTTTCAAAAATTCACTTCCTTTTGTTAGAAAAACACGAAAATAAAAGATGACTAAAACGGAAAAAACAAAGTGTTTTATTATTTGAAAACATAGGCCTCTAAGATGATCGAATATATCCCAAACCATAAATTATATTAAAAACATGAGAGAGGTTATTGTGTTTTGTTATGTTATGAACACAAACCTCCTCCAGGTTTTAAAATTACTTTCCCATTTGTTCATAATCCCATCTTGAAGTTAGTTACTCAAAACTTGCAGTAGTGCAGCGTGCTCTTAGTAGAAGTGCAGTGTGGTCTTTGATAGGGATTTTGGAGGCCTTCACAGAGAAGTTTTGGGCTGATAGTGGTATGGGTGTAAATTTTATGATGTCTTATACAAAATTGAACCATCAAGCACTACAAATGCCTTCTCCAACCCTCTAAAAAACTGACTTGAAGTCAAGCTATCCAAATGTGTAGAAACCCTCCTATAGAGATTGTATTTGGGGAATTTGTCTCAAATAATAACACATGTGCATAAAATGAAGGAGGTTTTTGTTCCTTGTTATATTATTGACAAAAACCTCTTTCAATTTTATCAAATTCATCTTCCTTATTTCATAAACCAATTTTAAAGTAGAACTTTGACCCAGACAATCATTTGAAAATTTATGACAAGGAATGATGACATGACCATGATGAAAATTTATGACCTTGGATGAATGGAGGGAGTAGTAAGGAAACCTAGACACAACAATGACCAATTTACGACCAAGAGATGTCAAATTTTATTTTGAAAATATAACAATTTGACCTAATAACCCTATCAATCACATGAAAGAGTAAATTTGATCACGTGTAACTGACAGACTGACAAATACTAACAAAAGGCTTGGCTTGTACTGGTAGTCATGGTGAACAAGAGAATTTTTATTTCCTGTCATCTATCTGTAACAATTCAAACAATTGTTCCTCTTTTCATAAGCTTGTAATACAGATGGCAGTAAGTATTTAACAATTGTTATCACTTTGTATTTTTCACAAAGAGTAGTTAAGTATACAGAGTCTTCTATAACATAAACATAAAAATGAACAACAATCTTATAACACACACAATGATTTCAGCAATATATAATTTAGCATACCAATACAAACAACTGCTAATATAATATCCCAAGACATTGTAAAAATACAATATGACATAATTTTGATAAAAATCCTACTTCCTCTTCTCATGGGTTTGCTATACAAATGGGTAGTGCTTAATGTTTTTTAGCTCAGGAAACTCCCCCCATACCGAATATATGGCACGTTCTCATGCCATGAATTAGAAATAGGTTTCTTGGTCTTTACTGTGTATAGAGGGGGATTAGAAATAAGCTTCTTGGTCTTCTTGCCCGATGAGGCTGCAGGGGTATCAACAAGTTTCTTGGACTTTTGGTTCGGTAAGAGCATGAGGGTTTGGGTGGAGTAACAATCCCTAGATCAAGAGTCTTCTTGCTAGTCTTTATTGTAAGATGAGGTTTTTCAAATTAGTAAATGAACTCATCCCACATTTTCCCCAATTCGGCTAAGACAATTAGTTTGATAAGGCCATGGTGAAATAAGTTGTTATGGGGATTGGTTGCATTCTTCCTCACTTGGGAAGACATCCTTTCAAGACTCTTTAAGAAGTAAAATGGAAAATTCAATGGCTTATTGAACTGAAAGTGAGATAATGATCGAAAGTGACATGCTTTAAAGACAAAATATCTACCTTCACATGTAATCAATCTGGTGATGACTATTGGAGGGTTGATTAGCTTCTCTTTTATCTACTCCTTGGAGTATCCCTTAGCTCCAGAGATGTTCTGAAATTTGGTTTTGAAAACCCTGTTATAGCTTTCTCTTGGCAACTAGTGGTGTTTAAATCAGCGGTCTCCAACTCTTGGGAGCTTTATGGCTGAGGCAATTGATTCTTCATAGGCCACAGACATAGTGAATAGGAGTTGAGGCAGGCTAAGAGTGTTCCATTGTTGTTGATTTTTCCACCATGCTCACTCAATCCACTTGCATAGAACATGTAATGTCAAACCTACAATGAACATCCTGTAACAAGCATAAAAATGTAATGTCAAACCTACAATGAGAAACATGTAAAAAAAAAAAAACCAACAGAGTGGTCTGTTAAGGACATATACAACAATTTATAGCACACAGGAGTTTAGCACTTCAAAATAAAATGACTGCTGATGTAATAACCCGTATCATGAAAATAATACAAAAGTTTTACAAATATTTACTTCTCTAGGCAATGATAATTTGTCAACTCATGAACCTCTCCCCCACACCTAAGTATTGTGACACCTCACAATCAAAAGTATAGGAAACCAGTTAGTTCTCCCAATAGCCAAAGGTTTATAGGTTGTCAAGCGTAAAGATAAATTTCATAGTTTGGTCTGACGAGATGGTTAGAAGATGGCCCCACCTATAGGATAAGAGATCCTATATATAGATAAGAAGAGGTAGGCAAGATAGTTTCAAGATAGTCTCAGAGTTATTTCCCAATGGCAAGTTTATGGAGTTCATTAACCCTAGATTAACCATACATGCTTCATGTCATCTTTGTCTTCAAGTAATGTCGTACATCAGGACGAGTTTAAATTTATTATTTATTTATTTTTCATATTATCATCCTCGCTAGGTAGAATGCCCCGCTTCCAACAAGCCTGTTCAGTACTCCGGCGGGTTTACCTAGTCATACCACAGGCCAGTACCCACTTCTAGCAGACCTGTTCAGTATCTCGACGGGTTATCCTCTTACACCCTCAGAGACTGGCCCTTCATCTTTTAAGATTTTAGTATAATATTCCTTTATGCAATAAGATGGGGGGACACCTCTGAAAACAATTTTTAATTTCTTTTTTCAATTGGGATGGTATTTATGTTAGAGGATGACTTTTCGTTATATTCCTTAGTGATTTTCCTAATGTAATGGGTACTTAAGTGGGCGTGGCCTATCTAAAGATATGATATAATCAAGCTATTTAGTGTGTAGTGGATGGTACCATTGAGAAATAACAAAAAGGTATCTCTAGGCTCAACTCACTTTCTTCTTTTGTAAGTTATTGTGATGTTTCCATGACTAACCACTAATCAAACCTCCTTGTTACTCTTTAATAAAGATACTTAACTCACTTACTCAGGTTTTTGGAGAAATTGTACGAGAGACCTCTAAGCTTGATGGTTACGATGTCACTTCCTTATATAGTGGTGAAGGTTTTCAAGATAAAAGGCTTCTTAAGATGCCTTGAGAAAAAGAAGATGAAAATATTTTTCAAAAATATGGCTAATTACAGCAAGTCAATATTCATTTGATGCTTAGAAGAAAACAGGGTTCAAGTGTAATAATGTTTTGAAGAAAAATCCTTCTTTTATATTTCCTTGAACTGTCTACTCCTAGTGAGATAAATACCTACAAAAATCTCTAAAAATTGTTTGCAAAAACCAAATCTAAAATATAATAAACTAATCAGATCAAGTCATAGGAACATGTATCTCATAGTTCTTTTATTAAAAGAAAATGTAAAATGATGTTGAATTAGACTTTAAGCTAAACTAACAACATGCAGTTTTTATTTACTATCCTACCCTACCTAAAAAGAAAGGGAAAATCTTTATTCAAGTGTAATAACTCTTCCAATGTAACCATGTGCGGAGTAAGATAAGAAACATACTCATATCCATATATGAAAAAGTTACTGTAGTGATTACCTATATATGAAGAACCAACCAACCTACTTGTTTTGGCATCAGAAGGTGTTGAAGAAGAGAATAGTATTGTGGCCTGATGACCTCTTGAAACCAAATTTCAATGTAATATTTATGTTCATCAACATTAATTTCTATGCTCTCCTTCATCACGTTATGCAGATCCTTTTCTTCTGGATGATTGATTTCTGAAGTACATAAAGGATCTGTGGAGATGGATGTTGAGAACTCCTCAATCTTAGGTCTTAGTGATTTCTCTCCACTGGATGTAGTCCATACTTTTTCATTTTCCTTCGTATTTTGACAAGGAAAATCATTTTGTAGCTCATAGGACCTTGATTCTTCTAATATTTCTGGAGAGGTAAACAAGTTCTTGGCTATTGTCAAGATGTGTTCTTCTTGAGAAGAAGAGATCCCAACTGCTGCTAGGATTTGAGAAAGTTCCCTTAGGCCATCTTGCCATTTGATAAAACTTGGTTCACACAAAGATGATGTCCACAAATTTAGGATCTCCTGATGGTGGTGTAAAATAAAAGGTTGTATTGTTTGGTTCTACAGAAGGCTCAAGTGGTCTTGCCTCCTGTCTCAGTATGATTGATGTTTCAATTTCTTGTTCTATAGTGCTCCCTGTGTTAGTCTCTTCAGAGGCTACTTTAGCTCTTTGGGTTGAGCTAGCTTTTGTTTTTTGACATCGGTCTGTGGAGCTTATGAGTGGAACACTCCTTCCCCCAAAAAGGTCAGAAGGAACCTTGGTTGAAAGATTTGATTTAGATTTAACGTATCTACCTTTTGGGTATCTAGGTCTATTCATGAAAGTAAAAAAAAAAGAAAAAGAAAAACTACCATTGGGTTTGGGGGAACCTGCTATATTAGATGTGTAGGTTCTTACCTCTCGTCTTAAAGTTCCCCCACCACCAAACTAATTATAAGGTTTAGACGTGATCTAATTCCTAACTATTTCCTACCTTGAGACAACTCCCCGGCAATGACGCAAAAAATGATGGGTGTTATATATGCACTAAAAGCACACTAAAAACCCTCAATTAAATTGTCAACCCGGAGTAAGTAAACTTAGAGTTGTAGAAAAATATATGCCAAGGTAGAAGGGTTGGTAGTAGTATAGTCTAACTAAAGAAATGACTATCTAAGGGGTAATCTACTCAAGCAAAGACTATTAATGAACAAACCCTACTAAAGAAACTTAAACTATGTAACCTAAGTAACCTTTGGACCAAGGATCGATGGATAGTTCTAAGAAAGCAAATGAAAACCCTACTTAAAGAAAACTAGTTCATTCATAACAATAAACAAAAACAAACTAAGCAAATAGCAACAACAAACTATTTCAACTAGCCTACTTAAATTCAATAAGCAACTATTCCGTGAAAGCAAGTAAATAAACAAGCAACTACACTATCAAAGAAAGAATAGACAAGTAAGCAACTAACCTATTAAAGAAAGTAAATAACTAACTAACCTAGGATAACTTCTACAACAAGTAAACTAATTAGTATTACTAAATAAGCAACTAACTAAGCTAAGAGGCAAGTAAACTCTAGTCTAAAATCAAACTTCACAACTATTTCTAATTTACAAAAGGAAATCTACTTAATTGAAAGAAAGGGGGATTAACAACTAATCTTTAATATATGATAAGCAAAATACTCTTTAACTTATCAAAACAAGAGGGCTATCTATCCTACAACAACAAGAAAACTATCTTCTGATCTATGAAAGCAAGAAATTATATTCTAACCTATGAAAGCAAAAAAAACTCAAATATAGTGATGATGGTTGTGTGAATGTCTCCAGTGTCTTATAATATCATGATGGAATTTAATAACAAAAGATAACTCAAGAGGGATAAACTCGATATTGACTTCAATAGCAAAGTGAAAAGTGTGAATTAGGCAATCCAGTGAGAACTTAGACATTATGAAAACACCATCAATTATCCTGCATATCCATGCGATTATGTAATCATGTATTAATCATCAACAATTATAAAGAGATTATGCTACAAAATTCAATTTCACTCTATACTACGTAAGCAAACTCATACTACACTAAATTGAATCATTAACTACAACTTGAAATTGCAACCTAAATCTAAGTAAGAAATTGCATAACATAAACTAAACTAGATCTATCTTAACAATTCAAATTGCAAAAAGGGAAATGCTCACAAACATAAATTAAACATTATTCTAGCATATGACAAGTAATGAAATGAGTAAACTAGCTAAAAAATAGATAAGAAAAGACTAAATAGCAATTGAATAAACAATTTGCAAATAAAAACTAACACTATCACTATCCATCCATCGAAATTTGTCAAAGAAACTATTAATTCCGTTCTACTTTGTTTTAATTCTATTTTAGACTTTATTTCAGCATGTAGAAATTTTAGCTATCTTCTAATTACATACAAGGGTTAGTGTCTAAGCTTGCAATCTTTCTCCTATTAATTAAAAAGTCATGTTCTAATTACACTATCCTTCATAATAACCTGCAAAAAGAAACTTGAAACAATTAAACTTATGGACTACAATTACACAGTAAATAAAAAAAAGATAAAAACACATATACAAAAAATAGAAGAAATAACAATTACACTACTCAAATTCACAAGAAAACTAGCTAAATATTCACCCAGACTGCTGGTGCCCCCCCCAGCAAGTCGTGGCTACTCTTCAGATGCGAATCATGAGCTTTAGCAACACGAATTCACCATTAAAACTAAAAACGCAGGTTTTACACAGTCTGGCAAAACGAAAATGGAAAAACAGAGCTAACATTGTCTTTGTCTCTAACACACGACTTCTTTTTTATTGTATGACCACTGAGGTGGTATTTATAATATTTATAGACTGAGAGGTCGACCAATGGAGGGTCGAACCTCTTATAAAAATTGTAAATTACATTCAATGATGCTCTAACTACCGAAATGAATCGAGCCAATAATCGCCCAACTTAAGAACCCAAATTGAGTTATCAAGAGTTCAGTAGCTGGAGAGCACGAGCACGAGAAAAAACCATGTCTTTGATTCACCCACCACTGGCCGCCAATACCATAACCACCAAATCACCCATCATTTTTGTGTAGGATAGAGTGTCGGATGGAGTACCGGAATGAGTATCGAATGGAGTGTCGGACTGAGTACCAGAAGCACAAACAAGCTGCGATTTTTCCCTGTGACACCAAAAAATGCGAATTAGATCCCTGGAAACATAAAAACATACTGATTCAAACTCAAAATCATTGCAAAACACGAATTATGCATACCTAGTGTGGATCATAGCGATTTGTCACAAAAAATCTTCAAAATCTTCTTCAAAACATGACAAACACATATTTACATTCAACAAAAGTATCTAATTACTGTCATAAAATCTATCATATCACGGGCCAAACAATGACCAACGACTTATTTTCAACATCTGGATTGAACGAATTTCCAATATCAAGTCTCAAAAATATTGACTCTTGAATAATCGAGCAATATCTTATTAAATGGAAGAATCTTTTAGAAGACACAATTTGGGAGTCATGGCATTTTCGATAGTTATATCCTTTAATACCTTTTATTTTAGGACAAATCAAATTTTAAGGGAAGGGCAATGTTATATACATAATAAATAATAAATAAATCTAAAACAATAATAAAACAAAATATAGTAAAGTGATAATAAATAATAATAATAAATGTACAGTCATGACTAAAAGTCACGACTCTTCGTACAAAGGGAACCTTGGCTATATTTAAGTTGAACACTCTTCAATGTAAATATCATCATTCAATAATTAGTCAATAAATGTATATTCATTATATGCCACTGAGAATTTTTTTTATACAACAAGTAATCCTTATGATCATGTTTTATAGAAGTCCAATTGACACAAAATGTGAATATGGTTAGCTCAGATAATTGATCCTAATAAATTTGAAGGCAACCTATAATGTGTTCTATTTGACATTTTGTGCCAGTTGGATTTCCAGAAAACATAATGGTAATGATTACTCCTTTGATTATTCCTGTGATTTATTGATTAGGGCATGAGAAAAGTTACTTGATGAAGGGAAACTTGATGTCAAAAAATAAGCCCATTTGTTGAAGGGAAAAGGTCAATAGAATTATATAGAAATAGGTCAACAATGTAGTCATGAGAACGAACATGATTTCATTGACCAAATTGTTAAGAAGCATGGTGATCAAAATTTGACTAAGAAAGGTGGAAAGAACAAGTCCAATCATTCTTATGGGAAATTCAGACATATGGAGAAGGCTTATTGGTAGAAAACCAAGGACCTAGAGGAAAAAGTGAAAAATCTTGAAGGAGACATGTTGACTAGAAGATTGACTGACCTATAGCATCAAATTTCAGATGGTAATGAAAATAACTATATAATTTTTGTTAGTACTTCTCAAGCCTTACATGCTCACACTTCTTAGATTGAATGGATAGTTGACTTTGGTTGCACCCATGATATGGCTAAAGATGCTTCTCTCTTTTGTTCATTAAGTGAAGCTACAATAAATAAATAAATAAAATAAATATTGTATAAGATAATTATGCACTTTTTGTTGTTTCTTGTGACAAGTTTGATTGTCAGAATAGAATAATCTCTGATGTGTATCATGTACCTAGTTTGAGGGCCAATTTTTTCTTTGTACCCCAAAGAAAGTAGAATTTTGGCTAGATTGATTTGTTGTGAAGGATATGCACAATAACTTTGTTGTTGTTGTTGTTAACTGTTTTCTTGAATCTAAGGATAAATTATATACGTTCTATGAATTTCCCAAGAAATATCCAAGTATAACTGTACTCATAGCTCAGATCGATGATTGGAGCAGAATTTGGCATGAATGAATGAATTGGACATCTGAATTTTTGAAGCTTGAAATTGATGGTGAAACATAACATGGTTACTAGACTACTTAAGTTTGTTCCCCTTAATGGAATACATGAAGGATGCATTCTTGGAAAGCATCATTATACCATTTTTTAAATATAGAAGGGTTGGAGAGAAAATACTTAGCTAAAACTTGTCCATAGTGACCTATGTTCCATGAACAAACCATCACTAGCTAGTTCAAGGTATGTATTGACCTTCATTGATGACTTTTCTAGGTATACTTGGGTATATTTCTTGAAGAATAAGAGTAATGTATTTGAAAATTTTAAGGAATTTATGGCATTCATTGAAAATCAAGCGAACGACGTGTGAAATGTTTAAGATCAAACAATGGAGAATATTATGTGGGAAAGGATTTTGAAAGATACTAGTCACAAAATGGTATATGTTGTCTAAGATTAGTACCTTACACACCTTGATAGGATGGATTTATAGAAAGGAAAAACTAAACTTTGGTAGAAATGACACATTGTTTTCTTAAGAACAAAGTTTTTAGAAGAAGTTGTCAACTCAATGTTCAAAATATTTGTTAAACATGATTTCAACTAAAGATGTATGGAATGTGATACCAGTTGAGAAAATCAAGTGGTAGAAAACCCTTAGAAGAACATCTTAAAATATTTGGATGCATAGTGTGTGATCACATTCCAAATGATAGAATGAAGCAACCAGATGCAAAGAGCCATGCTTGTATTATGATGGGTTTTTTGAACAATTGAAAGTCTATAGGCTATTTGATCCCACAAATAAGATATTATTTGTAGAAGATATGTTGTCTTTGATGATAAGACCTCAAGTGTCACTATATTGAATTATTCTTGTGGTTTAATGAGTAATGATCCTTCATAAATTATGTGGAATTTTGGAGAGACTAAATACTTCACAAAACCATGGACTAGGCATTTGTCATATTTACTTAAATCGATCTGTAGTTGATCTTCCATAGAAGAATCAACCACAAGTTTTGGAATCCATATTTAGTCTCATAATGGTGATATTGGTATAGGAACTCCTTCAAAAAAGTGGATTTGTCTTTCCAAATGGACGACTAAGACAACTAAAGATACTGGAGCTGATGTAGGAGATATCAATGCCTCAAGAAAGACTAGAGGTAAAAAATAGTTTGGTAGAGTTGTTGTAATGGTGTATGTGTGATCCAGATTGGATCATTATCTTATTTTTCATATATCTCAATGCTTGTAGGGTCATTTTAGTGGCAAGCCCTAGTTTGGAAAATTGAGGTTTGGAACCTTCTAGAGGCATTTTGAGGAATTAAACGATGTTTTTTGGGGTTTTGGTGTTTATAACTTGTGTCCACTCCCTTAACTGTTTTCTACACTCAGAGACCTTTCCAACGATGCATCTCATGTGTCAATCAAAGTTCGTATACAAAATTTATGCCTCCCGCAATTTGACCTATCATGTTGACTACCATGGTACGAGAGGATGCCACATCAGCCCCCATTACTCATGCATATGGGGCTAGCCACATGGGGAATTTCAAGAATATTCTATAAGTTTCAAAACCCTACCACAATTGAGGGTTGAGGAAGTCAAAAGACTACACCTATATGGCTATTGGGTTATGTTAAATACCTAGAAAATAGGAGGAGATGGGGTTCCATTCTATGTTATTGTATTTTGTTCCATAGCAGAGAAGAACAACTGGGAGTGGGAAATTAGAGAGAATAAAAGAGAGGGTTAGTGTTTTGTAGCAGCGTAATAGGCCATAGGTCTCAGGTAACTGCATAGAGAGTGCCTTCTCCTTTGTACTTGCATTATTTCCATACCAAAGAAAAGAGAGAAGAGAAACCTCACCTTCTAGCTTGGTTTTCTCTCGTAAGGGTTTCCCAGAGAAAATATTTGTGTTATCTTATGGATGGTGTGTGATTGTACTTTACTGTTCTCTATTTTTCTCATTTGATCTATTTCATGCATAAACAAAATATCAATAACTAAATATTCCGAAATCTAAAGGAATTTGACCTTCATAGTGTAGATTTCAGTTTTATTTATCATATCTGTTGTGACAAATTGTTATAGTTGAATATCCACGGTAGTTTACAAATCAATGTGCTAAAGGCATGTGATCTATTTAGATACCCAAACACACATGGTTGACTTGAATGGAAGAATTTTGTGACTGATCAATATCATTCCCTTATGAACAATAACACATAGGAAGCGATTCCTTAACTGCAAGGAAATAAGTGTTGATGGATTTACAAAACCAAATCTACATCACAAGGCATAGTTGAAATAATTAAGAATCATTTGGTAATAAAAGTTTTTTCTTGGGAATAAGGCATCGGATACACTAAAATATTTCCCCCTATTTCAAAGATGAAATCTATTTGACTAATTATTTCACTTTCTACTCATTGTGTATGGGTGGTACATCATATGGATGTCAAAAGTGATTTTTTACATGGTGATATCAGTAAGGAGGTTTATATGAAGAAAACCCCTAAAATTTGAAAATGATGGAAATCTTGTGTGCCAACGAAAGAAATCATTGTACGGTTTGCAACATGCTACCAGGGCATGGTATGAGAAGATTAATAACTTTTTCCTTAATTTTGACTTCAAATGTAGTGAATTAGATTATAGTATCTATGTATTTCATGTTGATGGTGAAACATCAATTGTTGCATTGTATGTATATGACTTGGTCATTAATGGAAGCGATGTTGATTTGATTTTGGGTTTGAAGAAAAAAATAGTAGATACATTTGAGATGACTGACCTTGGTCTATTTCATTTCTTTTTGGTCATCCAAGTCTTACAAATTATGGATGATGTGATATTTATGAAATATGTGTTGATTAGTTTACATAAGTTTATAATGGAATATTGTAAACCATGTTCTACAACTTATCAATTAGGAGTGAAGCTAACCAAGGAGCGTGATTCTTTGAAAGTCAATGTTGCACTTTATCGATAACGTGTTGGTATCCTTATCTATTTAACTCATAGTTGACTTGATATTTCCTTTGCAATTAGTGTAATTTATCAGTTTATGTTGTTGAGCACACACTTATACTAAAGTGGGGGGAGGGGGCGTGAATAAGTATTAGACAATTTTTTTACTTTTTCAAACATTTATCAAACATAAGAAAACAATCACATGTTAATTACATAACATGGAACAAAATATTTATGTGGAAACCCTTTCGAGAGAAAACCACACAAATTCTCTTTATAATAGTTTGTAGACCCCAACGTACCATTACAAATATTTGTAGGCACCAACCTACTAGAGACATGAATACCCACTAGTACTAATCCTGATAGGCACCAACCTACTCTTACATATCTTCGTAGACACCAATATCCACCGCTAAGCACCAACTTAGAAAGAAACACCAATCTCTTTCATATATTCGTAGACAACAATATAATGGAGACACCAATCCTCAATGACAAGCACCGAATTATCAAGTGACACCAATCTCTTATAGATCTTCGTAGACACCAATCTACTAGACACACCAATATACTAGACACACCAATCCACACTGCTAAACACCAACATAGCAAGAGACACCAATCTCTGAGATGCACCAACCTTCACCTAGTCTACTTGCTATCTGTGCCTTCAGCAGGTCTGCTCGCTGCTTTTACCTTTACCAGGTCTACTCACTACTTATTTCTTCACAAGGTATTCTCACTACTTTGGCCTTTATTATGTCTGACAAAAATTTGAATTTCCAAATGGAAACTTTCCCAAAGCTTGTTGCTTTGGGCCTCTTCACAAGAACGAACTTGTACAAAATTTCACATATCCAATTTTTTAAATCTGATTCTAATATTTTTACCTGAGATAGTTCTATATGTCTCCATTTTCTCTACACAATATCAAAGTCTAAAACATCTAATAAAATAAGTTATAGTGAAAATGCCCAACTCACCTATTTGGAACTGATGTCAAGACCATTTAGAAACCCTAATTTCCACAAGGCACATCTCCAAAAGTATAGAGAACCAACATATGATATTTTTACCACATGTACACCAAGAGCTCGCCTCTATCTTTGCAAAATATCACAGTCTGAAACATCGCAAAACATAAGTTACAGGAAAAGTGCTATTGATTGAAAATTTGGTCACCTCTATTTTCCGGCTCATGGAATAATAAAAAAACATTTGACATTAGAAGAAGAAAATTTTGAATGATTATAAGTTCATTGCTTATTCCTTAGTCTCATATTCATCATGCATTTTTTGGATTCAAAATCCGAGCCTGTATGCTCAAGATATCTAGGTTTTCGTCTGACATCCAAAATAACAACTTTTTCCATGTGCAACAAAGACAATTTTTCTTGGAACCATGTATTTTCTTGGAACTAAACTCTTGGAACCATTAATCTCTTGGTACTTCTCTCTTAATCTCTTGGAACAAGTTCCTTTCCTTAAATTCTTGGAACTTGAAATTTTCTTGGAGCTACATTACTCCACTCTTCTTGTTCATTAAGTGAAGCTACAAAAAATAAATAAATAAAAATAAAAATAAAAAATTGTATAAGATAATTATGCAATTTTTGTTGTTGGTTGTGGAAAGTTTGATTGTCAGAATAGAAAAATCTCTGATGTGTATCATGTACCTAGTTTGAGGGCCAATTTGTTCTTTGTACCCTAACTAACTCAAACTAGAAAGAAAGTATAATTTTGGCTAGATTGATTTGTTGCAAAGGATATGCACAATAAAGTTTTTGTTGTTGCTAAAGGTTTTCTTGACTCTAAGGATATATTATATACATTCTATGAATTTCCCAATAAATATCCAAGACTAACTGTACTCATAGCTAATATCGATGATTGGAGCAGGATTTGGCATGAATGAATGAATTGGACATCTGAATTTTTGAATCTTGAAATTGATGGTGAAACATAACATGGTTACTAAACTACTTAAGTTTGTTCTCCTTAATGGAATACATGAAGGATGCATTCTTGGCGAGCATCATTATACCATTTTTGAAATATAGAAGGCTTGGAGAGAAAATACTTAGCTAAAACTTGTCCATAGTGACCTTTGTTCCATGAACAAACCAACACTAGCTAGCGCAAGGTATGTATTGACCTTCATTGATGAATTTTCTAGGTATAATTGGGTATATTTATTGAAGAATAAGAGTAATGTATTTGAAAATTTTAAGGAATTTATGGCATTCATTGAAAATCAAGCGAATGACTTGTGAAATGTCTAAGATCAAACAATGGAGAATATTATGTGGGAAAGGATTTTGAAAGATACTAGTCACAAAATGGTACATTTTGGCTAATATTAGTACCTTACACACCTTGATAGTATGGATTTATAGAAAGGAAAAACCAAACTTTGGTAGAAATGGCACATTGTTTTCTTAAGAATAAAGTTTTTAATAGAAGTTGTCAACTCAATGTTCAAACTATTTGTTAAACATGATTTCATCTAAAGTTGTATGGAATGTGATGCTAGTTGAGAAATCAAGTGGTAGAAAACCCTTAGTCGAACATATTAGAATATTTGGATGCATATTGTGGGATCACATTCCAAATGATAGAATGAAGCAACCAGATGCAAATATCCATGCTTGTATTATGATGGGTTTTTTGAACAATTGAAAGTCTATAGGCTATTTGATCCCATCAAATAAGATATTATTTGTAGAAGAGATGTTGTATTTGATGATAAGACCTCAAGTTCCACTATATTGAATTCTTCTTGTGGTTTAATGAGTAATTATCCTTCATAAATTATGTGGAATTTTAGAGAGACTAACTACTTCACAAAACAATTGACTAGGCATTTGTCATCTTTACTTAAATCGATTTGTAGTTGATCTTCCATAGAAGAATAAACCACAAGTTTTGGAATCCCTATTTAGTCTAGTAATGTTGATATTGGTATAGGAAATCCTTCAAAAAAATGGATTTGTCTCTCCAAATGGACGACCAAGACAAGTAAATATATTAGAGATGATGTAGGAGATATCAATGCCTCAAGAAAGACTAGAGGTAA
Organism: Picea sitchensis; assembly: GCA_010110895.2. Taxonomy (NCBI): domain Eukaryota; kingdom Viridiplantae; phylum Streptophyta; class Pinopsida; order Pinales; family Pinaceae; genus Picea; species Picea sitchensis. The sequence goes on from SNQJ01S0025753.1 coordinate 171,892, forward strand.
GAAATAGTTTGGTACAGTTGTTGTAATGGTGTATGTGTGATCCAGATTGGATCATTATATTATTTTTCATCTATCTCAGTGCTTTCAAAGTGAAAAAAATTATACTAATCAACTTGTAGGGTCATTTTAGTGGCAAACCCCAATTTGGAAAATTGAGGTATGGAACCTTCCAGAGCCATTTCGAAGAATTAAATGATGTTTTTTGGGGTTTTTTTGTTTATAACTTGTGTCCAATCCATTAACTGTTTTTTACACTCAAATACCTTTCCAACGGTGCAGATCATGTGCCAATCAGAGTTCGTATACAAAAGTTATGCCTCTCGCAATTTGACCTATCATGTTGACCACCATGGTACGAGAGGATGCCGCATCAACCCCCATTACTCATGCATATGGGGCTAGCCACGTGGGGAATTTAAATAATAGGATAGAAGGTTAAAAACCCTACCACAATTGAGGGTTGAGGAAGTCAAAAACCTACACCTATATGGCTATTGGGTTATGTTAAATATTGGGCAAATAGGAGGAGAAGGGGTTCCATTCTATGTTATTGTATTTTGTTTCATAGCAGAGTAGAACAACTGGGAGTGGGAAATTAGAGAGAATAAAAGAGAGGGTTAGTGTTCTATAGCAGCCTAACAGGCCATAGGTCTCAGGTAAATGCATAGAGAGTGCCTTCTCCTTTGTACTTGCATTATTTCCATACCAAAGAAAAGAGAGAAGAGCAACCTCACCTTCTATCTTGTTTTTCTCTCGTAAGGGTTTCCCAGAGAAAATATTTGTGTTATCTTATGGATGATGTGTGATTGTACTTTATTATTCTCTATTTTCCACATTTGATCTATTTCATGCATAAGAAAAAAATCAATAACTAAATATTCTGGAATCTAAATGAATTTGGCCTTCATAGTGTAGATTTTAGTTTTATTTATCATATCTGTTGTGACAAATTGTTCTAGTGGAATATCCATGATAGTTTACAAATCAATGTGCTAAAGGCATGTGATCTATTTAGATACCCAAACACACATGGTTGACTTGAATGGAAGAATTTTGTGACTGATGAGTATCATTCCCTTATGAACAATAACACATGGGAATCAATTCCTTAACTGCAAGGAAATAAGTGTTGATGGATTTACAAAAACAAATTTACATCACAAGGCATAGTTGAAATAATTAAGAATCATTTGGTAATAAAAGTTTTTTCTTGGGAAGAAGGCATCAAATACACTAAAATATTTTCCCCTATTGAAAAGATGAACTCTATTTGACTAATTATTTCACTTTATACTCATTTTGTATGGGTGGTACATCATATGGATGTCAAAAGTGATTTTTTACATGGCGATCTCAGTAAGGAGGTCTATATGAAGCAACCTCCTAAAATTTGAAAATGATGGCAATCTTGTGTGCCAACTAAAGAAATCGTTGTACGGTTTTCAACATGCTAGCAGGGAATGGCATGAGAAGATTAATAACTTTTTCCTTAATTTTGACTTCAAATGTTGTGAATCTGATTATAGTATCTATGTATTTCATGTTGATGGTGAAACACCAATTATTGGATTGTATGTAGATGACTTGTTCATTAACGGAAGCAATGTTGATTTGATTTTGGGTTTGAAGAAAAAATTAGTAGATACATTTGAGATGACTAATCTTGGTCTATTTCATTTCTTTTTGGTCATCCAATTCTTAAAAATTATGGATGATGTGATATTTATCAAATATGTGTTGAACGTTTTACATAAGTTTAGAATGGAAGATTGTAAACCATGTTCTAAAACTTATCAATCGGGAGTGAAGCTAACCAAGGAGAGTGATTCTTTGAAAGTCAATGCTACACTTTATCAATAACTTGTAGGTATCACTATCTATTTAACTCATAGTTGACTTGATGTTTCCTTTGCAATTAGTGTGATTTCTTAGTTTATGTTGTTGAGCACACACTTATACTGAAGGGGGGGAGGGGGCATGAATCAATATAAGGCAATTTTTTGCTTTTTCAAACATTCATCAACCATAATAAAACAATCTCATTTTAATTACATAACATGGAACACAATATTTATGTGGAAAACCTTTCGAGAGAAAACCACAAAACTTCTCTTTATAATAATTTGTAAGCCCCAACGTACCATTACAAATATTTGTAGGCACCAACCTACAAGAGACATGAATACCCACTGGTACTAATCTCGATAGGCACCAACCTACTCTTACATATCTTCGTAGACACCAATAAATTAGAGACACCAATGTCCACCGCTAAGCACCAACTTAGCAAGAAACACCAGTCTCTTTCACATCTTCGTAGACACCAATATACTGGAGACACCAATCCTCAATGGAACGCACCAAATTAGAAAGTGACACCAATATCTTATATATCTTCATAGACACAAATATACTAGAAACACCAATCTACTAGACATGCCAATCCACACTGCTAAACACCAACATAGCAAGATACACCAATCTTTGAGCTGCACCAACCTTAACCTAGTCTACTTGCTATATGTGTCTTCACCAGGTCTGCTCGTTGATTCTACCTTTACCGGGTCTACTCACTACTTATTTCTTCACCAGGTATTCTCACTACTTCTTCCTTTATTAGGTCTAACAAAAATTTGAATTTCCAAATGGAAACTTTCCCAAAGCTTGTTGCTTTGGACCTATTCCCAATAATGAACTTGTACAAAATTTCACATATCCGATTTTGTAAATCTGATTCTACTATTTTTACCTCATATACTTCTATATGTCTCCATTGTCTCTACACAATCTCAAATTCTGAAACATTCCATAAAATAAGTTATAGTGAAAATGCCAAACTCATCTGTTTGAAACTGATCTCAAGACCATTTAGAAACCCTGATTTCCACAAGGAACATCTCCAAAAGTATAGAGAACCAACATATGATATTTTTACCACATCTACACCAAGATCTCACCTTTGGCTTTTCAAAATATCATGGTTTGAAACATCACAAAACATAAGTTATAGGAAAAGTGCTATTGATTGAAAATTTGGTCGCCTCTATTTTTTGGCTCCTGGAATAATAAAAAAACATTTGACATTAGAAGAAGAAATTTTTGAATGATTATAAGTTCATTGCTTATCCCTTAGTCTCATATTCATCATTGATTTTTTGGATTCAAAATCCGAGCCCGTATGCTCAAGATATCCAGGTTTTCGTCTGACCGCCAAAAAAACCACTTTTTCCATGTGCAACAAAGATGATTTTTCTTGGAACCATGTATTTTCTTGGAAATAAATTCTTGGAACCATTAATCTCTTGGTAATTCTCTCTTAATATCTTGGAACAAGTTCATTTCCTTAAATTCTTGGAACTTGACATTTTCTTGGAGCTACATTACTCCACTCTTCTTGTTCATTAAGTGAAGCTACAAAAAATAAATAAATAAAAATAAAAACAAAACATTGTATAAGATAATTATGCACTTTTTGTTGTTGATTGTGGCAAGTTTGATTGTCAGAATAGAATAATCTTTGATGCGTAACATGTACCTAGTTTGAGGGCCAATTTGTTCTTTGTACCCCAACTAACTAAAACTAGAAAGAAAGTAGAATTTTGGCTAGATTGATTTGTTGCGAAGGATATGCACAATAACTTTGTTGTTATTGCTAAAGGTTTTCTTGACTCTAAGGATAAATCATATACATTCTATTAATTTCCCAAGAAATATCCAAGACTAACTGTACTCATAGCTCAGATCGATGATTGGAGCAGAATTTGGCATGAATGAATGAATTGGACATCTAAATTTTTGAAGCTTGAAATTGATGCTGAAACATAACATGGTTACTAGACTACTTAATTTTTTTCCCCTTAATGGAATATGTGAAGGATGCATTCTTGGCGAGCATCATTATACCATTTTTTAAATATAGAAGGCTTGGATAGAAAATACTTAGCTAAAACTCGTCCATAGTGACCTATGTTCCATGAACAAACCATTACTAGCTAGCGCAAGCTATGTATTGACCTTCATTGATGACTTTTCTAGGTATACTTGGGTATATTTCTTGAAGAATAAGAGTAATGTATTTGAAAATTTTAAGGAATTTATGGCATTCATTGAAAATCAAGTGAACAACCTGTGAAATGTTTAAGATCAGACAATGGAGAATATTATGTGGGAAAGGATTTTGAAAGATACTAGTGACAAAATGGTATATGTTGGCTAAGATTAGTACCTTACACACCTTGATAGGATGGATTTATAGAAAGGAAAAACCAAACTTTGGTAGAAATGGCACATTTTTTTCTTAAGAACAAAGTTTTTAGTAGAAGTTGTCAACTCAATGTTCAAAATATTTGTTAAATATGATTTCAACTAAAGCTGTATGGAATGTTATACCAGTTGAGAAATCAAGTGGTAGAAAACCCTTAGTCGAACATCTTAGGATATTTGGATGCATAGTGTGGTATCACATTCCAAATGATAGAATGGAGCAACCAGATGCAAAGAGCCATGCTTGTATTATGATGGGTTTTTTGAACAATTGAAAGTCTATAGGCTATTTGATCCCATCAAATAAGATATTATTTGTATAAGAGATGTTGCCTTTGATGATAAGACCTAAAGTGTCACTATATTGAATTATGCTTTTGGTTTAATGAGTAATTATCCTTTGGAAATTATGTGTAATTTTGGAGAGACTAACTAATTCACAAAACCATCAACTAGGCACTTGTCATCTTTACTTAAATCGATTTGTAGTTTATCTTCCATAGAAGAATCAACCACAAGTTTTGGAATCCCTATTTAGTCTAGTAATGGTGATATTGGTATAGGAAATCCTTCAAAAAAATGGATTTGTAGGAGATATCAATGCCTCAAGAAAGACTGGAGGTAAAAAATAGTTTGGTAGAGTTGTTGTAATGGTGTATGTGTGATCCAGATTGGATCATTATATTATTTTTCATCTATATCAATGCTTTCAGAATGAAAAAAATTGGAGGAATCATCTTGTAGGGTCATTTTAGTGGCCAGCCCCAATTTGGAAAATTGAGGTTTGGAACCTTCCATAGCCATTTTGAGGAATTAAACGACATTTTTTTGCATTTTGGTGTTTGTAACCTTTTTCCACTCCATTAAAGGTGTTCTACACTCAGAGACCTTTCCTACAGTGTAGATCACGTGTCAATAATAGTTCGTATACAAAATTTATGCCTCTCGCAATTTGACCTATCATGTTGACCACCATGGTACGAGAGGATGTCACGTCAACCCTCATTACTCATGCATATGGGTCTAGCCATGTGAGGAATTTCAAGAATATTCTATAAGGTTCAAAACCCTACCACAATTGAGTGTTGATTAAGTAAAAAGCCTACACCTAGATGGCTATTGGGTTATGTTAAATGTTGATTAAGGTTGGTTGTCATTGATGTCAACCCTTGAAGAAGCCCCGTAGCACAAAGGTTTAGGTAATGGACCCAATAGTGTTTGATGTAAATATGACTCATTATTGTTTTGTCATGGTTAATAAGAAGTAAATATGGATGAACTCCAAAGTGGTCCCCTTATGGTGAAATCCCTCACGGGAAGATGCTTTGTGGAGTAA
>SNQJ01S0025754.1:0-10285 GCA_010110895.2 Picea sitchensis
CACTTCGACAATTTCCCATACAATTTGTTCTCTCTAAGGCAAGACAACACTCTTCGCAAGTGTTCCTCGTGTTCTCTTTCATTCTTGGAATAGATGAGAATGTCATCTAGAAAAACTTGGACAAATCGATCTAAGTACTTCTGAAATACGTTGTTCATGAGACTCATGAATACTGCTGGCACATTAATCAATCCGAAAGATACCACAACAAACTCGTAATGTCCAAATCGAGTTCAAAAGGCAGTTTTCGGGATATCAGCCTCCTTAATCCTCAACTGATGATACCCTGATCGCAAATCGATTTTTGAGAATACCGCCGCTCCTTTCATCTGATAGAAGAGGTCATCTATTCGTGGCATTGAGTACCTATTTTTCACTGTAGCACGGTTCAATTCCCTATAGTCTATACACAATCGTAAGGATCCGTCCTTCTTCTTTACAAAAATTACCGGTGCGCCCCAAGGTGAGACACTAGGCCTTACTAGCCCTAAGTCTAGTAACTCCTTCAACTGCATTTGCAATTCACAAAGTTTTGGCGCTGTCATTCGATACGGAGTCTTGGATATTGGTTCTGCACCAGGTTTTAGCTCAATAGTAAAATCAAGCTCCCTCTCCGGAGGTAATCTGGGTAACTCGTTTGGAAAAACATCTTGAAATTCTGACAGTACTAGGTACTGATCCAATGAGGGTCCCTTCCTTTCATTCACTGCTTCCACTACATAAAGTCGACACCCTTGCCTCAAGCATCGCTTAACCTTCATAGTCAATATAAAACGTAATGACACTTTTCTCTGTACACCCTAGATCTCTACCGGTTCTCCTTCATCATTGACACAAAGCACCCTCTTTGTGAAACAATCTACTAAAGCTCGATGACATGCTAACCAATAAATTCCAATAATTAGGTCATACGTTCCAAGAGCAGTGACGTATACCTTCAACCTGGTAGTGCACACTCCTAGGTCTACTACACAATTATCGACGCTAGGTCCTACAGCTTGTTTTTCCCCCGAAGCCATCTCGACTTGTTTAAAGTCATCGTGCTCGTAGGCTGCCAGCCCACTCTTCTCCAATGCAGATGGTGAAATGAAACTATCTGTCGCACCAGAATCAAACAAAATCTTAACAATAATATGATTTAGCGTACCTGATGACTCCACTACTTAGGATTGATGTTCAGCCTGGCGGTTGTTAACCGCTGCGTAAATCTTGTGGTTGCTACTTGATCTTCCCATTGGTGCCTTTCCTTCTCTATGCATAAACCCTTGTTGTAACTCCAGGTAGTCTCGCTGGTAATGGGGTCCTTTGCACCTCCAACAGGTAATATGAGATGGAACCGGTGCACTGTTATGTGATGGTCCCCGAAATGAGGTCCTCCCACTGGAACCCCTGCCCCTACTATTTGTTCCCTACGATTTTCGTGGGCCTGTCTGCACCGTTGGCGATGAATGAGACGCAGCACTAGCTACCATTGAAATCCCTGCAGTTACTCTCCTTGGTACACCTCTGTTACCATAAGGTGGTGGCCTTGAGCCCCCTCCCCTTGAAAATGTCCTTGGGGTCTTTCCTACGAATCCTGGGCGATGAGGAAATGTCGATCTTGCACCCCCTGTTAAGTTCATGTGTTCTTCTGCGTAATGCGCACTTACTATCGCCTCTGCTACTGAAGACGGATTCCACATCCTTACCATATCTCTTATCTTAGGGTTCAGTCCATAAACGAAGAAATCAGCCTGTCGTTGGTCGGTATCCATATACGACACATATTTGACCAGTTCCATAAATCTGACCTCATATTCTTCTACAGTTCTATTCCCTTGTATTAAGGCATGAAATGCCCCTACCTGTTGTTCCTCGTAGTATGCTGGTAGATATTTCCTTCGGAACCTCTCCTCGAAAAGTTCCTAAGATACTGTGTCTGGGGTAAGGTGTAGTTGTCTTTCTAAGTTGCCCCACCAGTTCAAGGCACTGTCTCTTAACTGAAAAATTGTGATCTTAGCCTTCGAGTTGGACGCATATTCCCTCAAGGAAAAACACCTTGTCATGCCTTCTAACCATGCTTCTGCGTGTTCACTGGTGCGACCTCTGGCAAACTCCGGAAGTTTGATCTTCTGCAATTCTCGTGTGATGTCTTCAGGTGGAAATTCTCCCCTTGAGTTCCTTGATGCTTCTGGATTTCCCGTTCCAGATGGTGGGGGTTCCACTCCAGTCCCTGCTGGTTGGCGTCCCTTTAAAGTCTCGTTAATGGCTTCCAACGAGTGCAGTATGAGGGTTAGTTCGAGCGATGGTGGTGGTGGTGTTGGTGGTGTTGATGGTGTGGGTGGTGTCGGTGGTTCTCGTGACGACGCTCCCCTGCCTCGACCCCTTTGAGTCCTGACCATCTTGTATGACTTAACCTGCATCACCCCAAAATTGTCCGAGTGAGTTCAAGGACGTCTCATATTGGTGCTACTCAAACTTAGAAACAGGGTTGGGTGTAAGTTTTCTTTTTTTGTCTGTAAACAGACATTACTCCATCAGGGGAATTGGCTCAGTTTGGGTCAGGTTTAAGCATCTAATCTTGGTTTGTTCGTTCTTGCAAAAAGAATTATTGGTTCCCTCGCCCTGTGACTACATTAGCCTTGTCCTTTACTCGTCACTTCCTAGTGCATGCGCCACCAGTCTAAGTCTTAATCATCATTTAAATATCTTTAAGGTAGACTAACCTTACACTTAATTAATTAACTAATTTTAAAAAGAATATTATTATACTAATTTAATTTAGCTTAAATTAATAATAAAAATTATCTTGACCTTATATATATACATATTATTTATACTAATTTATTTAATTTAATTTAAATTATTTTAACATTTTGACTATATATAAAAAAAAAATGATTAACGTCCTCACAAGGGTTTGGGCACGCATGGGTTCCACGTGCTCGTATGGATTTCATAAGCTCCTCGTATCCCAATTTATACACCTGTCAACCTTTCAATGCTCCACGTGTTTTCCTCTGTCCCACTTTCTCCCTTGTTGGGTCTTTCCTCGCATCAGTCTTGTTCACCACAACTCTGCCTCTGCTCTGCTCTGAGGTTTTCAGAATTCTCCCGCCATGGTTCACCTTCACAACGTAGTTCAGAGAACTTTACCAGTTCGTCTTGCAGAAACAGAGTATTTTGATATGGCCCCTGATAAGATTCAGGACCTGGAGTCCAGTCTCCTTGAATCTCTGGGAACCAGTCCCTTGTCTGTACATTTTGCGGAGCTCTCGCTTAGCTATAGTAAGAGGTACGATTCATTTCGCCTGTGGTGCATAGTTTCAGTACCTTCATGAAGAACGCGGGGTTATTCATATCAAGAATTTGCATAGACCTTCCTTACGCGGTGGTAATAAATGGTGATTTCTTCTTTCGAACAAAATTCATTCACCTGTGTAAACTTATAGCTATAAGCGTATATATATTGTTATATGTGTATACAAGATTTTTCATCTTCATCAACCGAGCCGAGCGGCTCTGCGAATTTCCCCTGGTGTCACTGGTCAATATCCGACCCTCAGGTCTTCCCATTTCTTCGTGTTTTATTCCCTGGGACCGCACCCAAATTCCCTCTAGGAATCCTATTATCGGGCTTCGGGGTTTCATATTCCCCAATATCGAGAATTCATGTTCCCTCAAATTCCCGATACAACATTTTATGTGATAGCCCTTTGGGCTAGACACCCATCTCATATGACCAACATCCCATGTGACCCTAGCCCTATCTGTCATCGGAGTTTCGGGGTTCTCAATGTCGAGCCTCACAAGTCCTTAGGACTTGCGATTCTCCGATCCCCGATTTGCTCCTAGCGCTTTAGCTCTCCAGGCTAAGCCCATGGTCCACGCGACCTTTCCTCGTGACCGCAGTCTTGTCCTTATCGGGTTTCGGGTTTCGCGACTTTCGTTGTTATGAACCCCTACCCTCACAGTTTCCCGACTGTCGATTTACCGATGCGGTACCCTGTGCGTTAGCCCTTCGGCTAAGCCTTTTTGGACCATATGACCACTATATCCCAGGGCCACGTCCTTATCCCACATCGAAGTTTCTGATATCGCAATACTACATTGCATGAATCCCATGTCCACGGAATTCCTGATATCCCGATACCCGATGAGCCTCTTCCTTGCGTGTTGGCCTTTCCGGCTACACCGAGGTCCATGTGACCTGCACTTATGTGACCATAGTTCTAACTCTCTGTCGGAATTCAGGGTTTCCCACAACAAAGATTCGACGCATACTGAATCCTGAATCCCCGATCTCCGATTTCACGATATAATCAAGTCTTATTTAAACAGTCATTAATTAATCCTTGACAAAGGTTTAAGTGTTAAGTTAATTACGTTGGGCTTTCGGGTTTCGCGAGTTCTCCTGACGTGATTTTCTCGCCACCGAGAATCCCAAAATGCCGATCCCTGATGCACGTGTGATCTCTTTCTCTCCTCCACGTCACCACTGCCTCGTGTCATTCTATCGGGTATCGCGAAATCGTGACTTGTAATGCAACAATTCCTTTGTATGCAATAGTCCGAAATGCCGAATCCCGACTCCTTCAGATCATGGGACACGTTTCCCTCCAATCGAACGACTCCGTTCTCGTGTCGGGAAATCGCATGTCGGAGGTTTACACACTCGTTCATAAACCCTTCCTAGCTCTGAACCCCGATATGGAGTGACACTTGTCCTCCACTTAAACGTCATGGTTGTGGGACCCGTCTCGTTTCGGGATTTCACGACTTCTCCGGTCGTGATTCCTTTGTATGCAGGAAACCTGAAATGTCGAAACCCGATCCCTTGGGATCCCCTGACACGCGTCCTCGTAATGAACGACTCAAATCTCATCGGGAAATCGCGGATCGCGATTTCCTGTTGCACAATTTCCTTACCATCGAAAACTACGATGAACAAAACTCTGACGGCACCCGATCCTTTGCCACCTGTCCTCGTAGACGGATGGTCCTGATTGATTCTCGGGGTTTCGGGACTTACGATGTCCTAGTTCTCATGACCTCGAGAACTCCTATTTTCCGATCGACCTATCACCGATGGTTCTCGATGGTAGTCACCTGTCTCACAGATGGACGGCTGTGATTGTACCGGGATTTTCCTACGGGTTTCCCGACTCTTCCCAGATGATGGACATCTGTCCTTCATTTTAAGTCTAGTGGTCCCACCTTGCTTACGTCACCTTCGGGATATCGTCGATCGCGATTCCCAGCGACGCAGTTTCCTTATCTTCGAAAACCCCGATTTCCCGATCCACGACTCTACGGGATCCTATGACACGCGTCCTCGCATAATGGATGGTCCAGATCTGATCGGGAAATCGTGTATCGTGATTTCAATATGTATGAGCCTCTTGTCTCCGGAAACCCCGATTTCCCGATCCTCGACTTTACGGGATCTCCTGACACGCGTCCTGCACAATGGACGGTCCAGATCTGATCGAGAAATCGCGTATCGCGATTTCAATATGTATCAATTCTATACTCCCCAAATCTTCGATGGTAAAATCCCGACGCCTCCCAAACGCTGACACGTGTCTTGCCGAGATCAACGGCTAGGATCCATTCTCGGGATTTCGAGGACCACTAGGTCTCGATTTTCGAACTTCGCAAAACCCCAATGACTCAGATTTCCCGATGACTCCTCCTATGCACGCTAGGGCTTAAACCCCACGCAACTTGTCTAAATCTAACGGCTAACGGGATTTCGTCCGAGATCCAATGGCGCAGATCCGTTCTCCCGTGTAACAGACAAATCTTCTTCGAGATAATGATTAATTTGCATGAAACATTACGTAATGTAAAAATTTCTCTCTTTAGCACGTTTGAAATTTTATAAGGGTCTATAGTTCCCGAGAGATTTTTTTTTTACATTATTTAAAATTCACCGAGGCTGATACAGGCAACTAGTTTCACTGTTCCTCCATAATGTAAGTCTGCTAAATTTCCTTTTTTTTTTCGGCTGCTTTAAGGTAGCCATTTCTATATGAAATGGTCCTTCAAACTTTCTAGTTTGCTTCTATTGTTTTAAAGGGCGTTCCTTCAAATATTCAGGCTAAAACTCTAGTAACCATATATGATCTAGTTAAAGGGTATTGTCTAAAATGGTTGCTTATGATATACATGAGATCATTTGCTTGGATACCATACTGTATCCATCCTATTTGGTCAAACTGAATGTGTGTTTCTTACAGGTTAAGCGCGGCTAGAGTTAACACTCCGGTTTTCGGCCCTTAGGCTCCAAATTTCGAACTAAGATGCTCTGATACCATATGTAACAGCCTAAATTATTTCTAAACATCATTTATTTTCATAAGAAATTTATTTCCTAACTGAGACAATAAATTCATAGCATAATATTGATTTTTATAACAGAAACCTCAGTAACTTAGATTTATCAATAAATATTGATTTCATGGCAGAAAGAAATAATTACATAACTTGACAAAGTACCTGGTTCTGATGCTAATTTTTGTTTCCCTTCTTTCCTTGCTACCTTGCTACACAGTTCAGTCCTGCCACAGACCCAGAAAATAACTGCCCAAAACTAATGTCCACCCTGCCAACTAGGAAAACGACCTAGCTCCAGGATATCTACGGATATCCTGGCCCCCGTGCCCAAAACCTCCAGCAACTCGGTGCCTCCCTGATAAATATGTCACAACCAGTAAATCTCGTGCCTCAATCTGGTCACACATGTCACAGTAAAGCTCTCGGCTCTCTGCATATAGCAAAACAGTTCTCTGCAACCATCCCCCCCTGACGAATGGTGCGCACATCCCCCTCTTTCCCCCCCTTATTCCTCCCGACCGACTCACACCTTTACTTCAAAACCACCCTCGCCCCCCTCCATACTCCTTCCATTAATATTTTATCTTCTCGGGACTATCAAGCTCCCTCTCTGCATACGCAACCATTTTTTTTTAACATTTTTCATTGATCTTTTAAATTTATTTCTCAGGTCATTAAATGTGATCTGTAGTTAGAGTATTACTTAAGTAATCACACTTATTTTCTTTAATTAATTTTTCTTTATAATCTTTAAGTATTCATTTAACTAGGGTCGTTACATTGAGACTTGTATTAATTATGGGAATATAAAAAAATATAATCAAATTACAATTAAGAGGAAGTTTAAATATCACAAAGATTTTATAAATTCTAATTGAGCTTATTATAACTATTTTTAATTATTCATTATGAACTTATGAACAAATGCAATATTATGGAAATGAGGACCAATTCTCACATAGTACTTTCAAGTAAACGAGTTTGTAAAATTGTGATACAAAGTAGGGTTGAAGATTAATATAATTTACTTTTAACTTTCCCAAAAATTAATTAATAACATAAGACATATATATACCCATTTTTATAAGTTATTTACTTTTCAAGTCCTCTTAACTACAAAAACATGATAAACTTAGTATTTTCATTTTCATTATGTTCAAATATAAAAATGACAATATAATAACTTAATTAGAATTGTTGTGATCCAACCTATTTAAGTCTATCCTTTGTACAACATACAATTAATAAATCAAAACATTTCTAAAAGGAAGGTATAAGCAACTTTCCTTTCACTTGTTTTAGACATGAATACTTTACTTTAGATATATTAAAAAATAAAGTACTTAATTAAGAGTACTATACTCTATGGAGAAAATTATATAACATGACCTAACATCAACATCAACATAAAAATATAAATTAAGTACATCAACATCAACATTAACATCAACATATAAATTAAGTACATCAACATGAAAAAAAAATGTTATATATATATATATGAACAAGTAAAATAACTGCTATAATGTACATATATGGTCAACAACACAAATAATTGCTATAACTACATATGTAGTCACATTACCTCATGAGAATCATGTTGTGGAGGAATAGGTGATGCGCCATGCTCATCTGGGCAAGGTGAAGGAGGAGGTGTTGAATGTAATGATCCCTCTGTTACGACAACAAACAATGATGTATAATGGGTAAAAAAAAAATTATTCTATGCGTTATAAAATTTAAAATCTTCATGACATACTTAAGAACATCACAAGCTACACATCATCATAGTTTAATAATGACACATTCAATGCAATAACATAATTAGAAAAGACACATAATCTATGCATAAACATATGGAGTGATGCATTTCAACACCACACGATCGACTGAAGCAAATACAATAAATGATAAACCACGTCACTGAGTAATGAAGAACTACCTACCCAACCTATCCTACATGGTTAGGACCTCCACAACACATAAGCAACACTCAAACCCACAATTCATCTTATTTATTTTGACCACTTAAGGTCTCAGGGATGACGAATTTTCTAAGGAACAGGGAGGTTTATGAATCCCACTAATACAATCAAGTCGAAATCCAACACATCAATCAATCAATCTTAACTATCAGTTGTTTGTGGTGCAAGAGTAATCATTAACTTTGTTTTCATGGTGCAAGAGTAAGATAATTGTTTTATCAATCATACATCAACATTAATTCATGACGCGCGAGTAATCTAATCACTTAATTAAGCATAAATCAACCTTATCTTCAAGGTGTGTGAGTAATATTAACTACTTAATTAATCATAAAAACACATTATTATCAAGGCGCAAGAGATATCTAAAACCACAAGGCCAAATAATAAACCACGAGAGCATAGTAAATTACTTGCATCAGATAAAGATCTACTTCAAGTTATTACAAGTATGTTCAAGGTGAGTTCATTAAGTCAAGTATCCATTTATGGTTCAAGTTCTGTGTCTAGTAACCTCTACATAGTTCAACTATACCAACAAAATTAAATTGAAGGTCTTATTTTAATAATAATAATAAATTGACACTAATTTACATATCTCTTTTCTTTAAATCTATAAGAAATTCAATCATACAAGACATATGTAAGGACTCTAAGTTACTTTACATATTCAATTAACAACTATAAGAATATTAGCCATGATTATGCAATAGATAAGATTTCATAAGTTAACTTATATACTAATACATATAAAGAACTAGAAGTCAAGTCTTGATAAGTAGACTGACAATAATTCAAGTGCTTGCATCTCCACATAAGAATAAATATATTAAAAAACATCTAGAGAATTCCCACACTAAAATTTCACATCCCCTTTTACCCAATCAACACCTTAACACATGATAAGTGAAATCCATATACCTAGTTATTGATAATAATTACCAATCCATCCTAGACTACAAAATTCATGATGGTATCCCAATCAAAATCATTAAGCACAAGTTATGTAGAGAAGGGACATGATGAAGTGACTTCTAGTAATTAAGGCTATCAACCTCTATCCATTTAAATATTGGTGAATTAAAGCTTATAAGCTTTTGAGGAAGTTAATATCCTAACTCAAAATTTTATCTTGTCTTCGTACCAACATTGATAAAATTCAATTGTTTTTTTACATCACTCTTCATAGCAAAACCATTTGTTGAAATGCCTTCGTTTTACCAACTCTTCCTTTCCTTCATTTTATTTATTATTTTCTTAAAAAAAATTGTCGCACTTTAATAAAAGGAAAATGCATAGGCTCATATATTAAGTATTATGATTGTAATAGGACTTGACTACACACTATAATTCCTCAAGGAGGGTGTAAGTTAGACAACAATAAGTATTTAGTCGATACAAGACGCCAAAGAAGGGCTCCCAGGGAACAACCACTCATTAAATAACTTGAGATTTTATCAATACTCAACCACTGCCTTCTCCGTAGTAAGAGGTATGTGAGGATTACATAGCAGTGCGTCGACGAAAATTTAAGCCAGACTGAGCGACAGTTGAACAATACACCTAATCCGGGCGGTAAGGAAATAAATCGCAATAAATAAACAATAAATAAAATTCGAGGTAGATCTTCCGAGCGAGGAAGTAATTGTTTGTTGACGGACGAAATTGACCGTCTGTCAACTAGGAGAGTGGAACCGGTCCGGGGTTGTCTAAATAACCCAAGCCGTTTGGAATGGACCACCCTGACGAGTTTAACGGCTCCGTTGGCCGCTCCAAGGTCTTCTATGAAAACCAAAGAGAGAAATTATCTGAGCTAAGAAATCTAACTAAAGGTGTATCAAACAAACTAAACTACAACTAAGTACAAGAAACTAACTAAAATAGAGGAAACTAGAAACTAATAAAACAAAGAAAAGGAACTAATACACTAAATACTAATTATTCTATACAATCCACTAATTACTATTATAATAACTCAAATC
>SNQJ01S0025754.1:10335-58710 GCA_010110895.2 Picea sitchensis
AAACTAATAAAACAAAGAAAAGGAACTAATACACTAAATACTAATTATTCTATACAATCCACTAATTACTATTATAATAACTCAAATCAACTATCTAATTATCAGCTACAATATTTCTTATTCACAAATGTACACTATGAACATCCTACAGATTTGATTAAAACCTGCAAAACTCATGTATATTCTGCCCTAAGACAACCAAGAACCTCTTTTTTTTATTTTTTTTATTTTATGAAAAAGAAATAAACATTACTGAAATTAAACAATCTAATATAATTACTGAAATTAAACAATCTAATATAAATCTAATTAAACTTATATCCGAATTAAACTACTTAATGAAAACAGTAAACAACAGATTAATTGACCTGGGAACGCTCCAAGTCTGCCCTGTGTATGATGGCTTCTAAGCTGATCGGAGGAGGGAAACTCACACCGTTTAATCCTTAAGCTTATTGTAAACGATAGGTTGTGCTGCTTCTTGAAGTGTTTTACAGGACAAACAAGACATAAAAGAAAATCATAACAATCTTCTGATGATAAATCTCTGCAATAAGGGAAACCTATTATGCAGAAAACTTATATGTAACAATTCAATTTATGAAGAAGACAAAGCTATCATTCACAAAATGAATTAATAATTGTTATGTCTTTCATCTATCTGGAAGCAACAAGATATGAATAACAATAATTAAAATTATATCATTTGCATATGATTTAGATAGCTAAAGTAATCATAAACCATAAACAAAGTGATATACAAAACTTGAAACAAAATGTTGATATATTGAAAAGCAAAAGCTATGACAAAACATCAATTGTGCTCCAGTTTGTATCAGAATTACATATCCTTGTTCTCCCACGAATGAGGATGATCTTTATTACAAAAATCATAAGTATTTATAAGACTCTTCACAAGGTAAAACTTCCTTGTGGATAATATCAAAATAAAATACATAATCTCGGAAAAATCCCCAAAATCTTCTAAAATAAGCAAATAAAATGCAAGTGAAATCCTTGAGATATCCTCTAACTGCTCAAACACTCAATTGCAAATTCGAATTTACCTGCAATAGAACACAAATATCAAATTAGAAAGATATTTGACTAACAATATCCTAAAAAATTGATCCTACAGACTTAGCTACAGAATCATATGATTCTGTAGCTAGTCAAAAATAGAAAACAGGACCATATATCAATCAAATAAATTCAAATCGAATCAACTTTTAATAATCCTCAAAACGAATTACTCATAATTCAAGTGAAATTATCATTTTAAATCAAATCATCATAAAATAAATTTAATTGAAATAGAGTAAAGAATGCTCTGTTTTTAGTTACCATAAAACATGGTCAAATCATACAAGGGTTGTTCCATATTAAAACGAAATTGATAGCAAATCATATCATATGTGATTCACTCATTATAGCTTTCATGATATAACAACAGATTCGTATTGTTCAATTGAATTCATATATTGAAAGACTGTTATGATTATGTATAAAGAAATCATATGCAACAGCTTCAACTCAACCAAATTCGTGATTGTTTACTTTCACAGTCAACAGACAGGATCGTAATAGAATCAACAGAGATTAGAATCGTAAACTGGGCAAATAATCAAAACGAATTACAACCAAGTTTAATTATAGGAATAAATCGTGAATTTGATACAGTCAATTTCGTTTTTCAAATCAAATTCGTAATTGAATATTCATTGCCAATCCAACCAAAAACAGAGTCATTCTAACAACAAACTAAAACGAATTAACAGGCTGGGTTTTAGCGTGACTGTTATGAATTGAATCCATTCATGTTTTGGGTGAATTTCTATAGAATCATTTTAATAGAAAATCAAACTGTATTCGAGTTGTTCGAAAACCACTTGTTACCAATCAAATCATATACATCATAACCAAATCGAATTGAAATGTGGTTGTGTTTAAAATTGTAGTATGAGAAACAACTTGTGCCCGGAATAGATGCAAATGACTTCACTTGACAGCAGAGTATCTATTTTGGCTAAATAAATCAAATCAAATCCACACCACTAACCGTTACAATCTAGTAAAAATCTATGAACAAATCAAATCGAAAATCTTTCTATTTTTATCAAAACGAAACTATTATATCAATCCTGGTGACTCACAAAACTAGAAATGATGTTGAGATACATACCAGGGTAGAAAGAAAATGATTCTTCTGAAAGACTACTTGATGAATCTATATATTGATCAAGGGTTTCAACAAGAACTTGAAGCACAAGGTTGAACAGGCAGAAGAGATTTGAAGCACAGGTCTGGAGAAATGATAAGAATTCTGGCAAATGCTCACAAACTCAAAACGCATGTTCCAACCGCTGAAAAATTGACCTGGAAAACGAGAGCTAGATCTCTGAATCCACTTAATTTCTGAGGAAACCGCCCATGTTGAGGTTAAAGGGGCTAAAAAAGGTTCTGGGTTTTCACCGTTCGATCTGATTCAACATCATTTGCCCAGAATCGCTCACGCAAAAACGTGACTCTGGGAGCAAATTCGGGGCAGTTTTCTCTGGAAAAATGAAACCACAATTAACTCTGAACACCAGGGGGTTTGAATTCACCCTATAGGAGCCAAGAGATAACACACAGTGACCTAGGCTAAGGTACAAGGGTTTGAATAGAGTAGGCTTAGAGATTCTCCCAAAAATCAACAGAGGTAATCCTGGTAAGGAGGCAAGCATTAATGCAAAGTGTGTGAGGGTGATAGAGCTTACTTCTGCCATGCATAAGAGTTATTTCCAATAGTACCATCGCCAATTTCATAGCTATTCAACCCATCATAGAATAGTTCGACCATTATGTGAATTAGCCGACCAATGAAACCAATGGTGAGTTATAAACCAACGTGCATAATCAATATTACACCATAGTTTTGAGCCATAAATCATTCAATAATCAACCATGCGCCGATGTATTGTAACAGCTCATATTCATAATTTAACCAATGTACAAATGGGTTTTCATATAATCAAAACATCAATAGTTATGAAAACATAAACATAGGCATCAAATTACAAAGATATATATAAAAGTTTTAATCATAACACCCATGTATCTTATGAAACCAAAGGTTAAATGAATGCAAATCCAAATGCATTGCAAACCAAGCCACATAATAAATCAAAGCATGAGTAATGAGTATAGATCGAAAGATTTGCCAACTAGGTAAAATAATAAGTGAGATGTAGGCGCAAAGGGCATATCAATCGGAAGGATGACAACAGTTCAAACAATGATTCTAATGTGACTTTGAAGGACTTAAGTTTTCACGCTTACAGTCGTGAAAACAAAACGAAGATAGGCGTGCAAAAAGGTGCAAAGAATAAAAAGCGTCGTTCATTTGAAAATTGCAACGAAAAATCGATGTTTGCAAAACATTGGTGTAGGCAGCTTATGAGACAATGAAAAATGTGAATTGGTTGCCAACACTGTTATACTTAGGGTGGGTTCTAGGGTTAAACATCAATCACAATTGGAAAAAGGAGACTCGTTTTCAGTTAACAAGGAGTGGCAGGTGCCAAGAATTCATTGGAAAGAAACACATGATGTTAGGCAAACATCTATGGAGAGGGGCACATTTAATCGCTGGGAAAAGCACGCATTGGAGGAATCAAGGCTATAGGAAATCTCCCAAGGGAAGGGCATGTGAAATTGATTGAATGAGACAGGTTCTGCCCGGACAAAAGCTACAGGGAAGCGTGCCCTGTGGAAGAAATAACATTATCTACAGGAAAATATTAGCTACATGAAATGTATCCTATGTAAGGCGCCTAAATTCGTTTGGGAAAATGCAAGGTAAGTCTGGAAGATAGTTGAGCAAAGGTGAAGGGTAAGTTTTGGGATCTAAAAAAATGCTTGCCCAACCCAAAGAAAAGGAATCTGGATTGACATTGTCCTTAGCAGAAATATGCAAGGACTCCAACGGAAATCGAGTAAGAAAAGAGAGTCTTCACAGATTTCCCTTCCACAAATATTGTTAAAACTCAGAGCCCCCTCGCCTCACTTCGCCATTTAACCATGCCTCTTGGAGGAAAGACAGTCTCCTTGGGCTAGCATTCTATTTAGAGAAAGTCCAGTCATTCGTGGGCCATCCATTCATTACTGAATGCTTCGATCTATATTATCGAGGGCGAAGGCCGAGGAGAGCTATGGTCTTATTAATGGTGTTCTGCTCGAAACTACGTGCACACCAGTCCATATATCTCTCGTGCAAGGCCAGTCATGATCACAAATCCAGTTAATCCATCGAATAAATATTTTGTTATTTGAAGCCACGAGGTGTGCAGTGAAGGTAATAAGTTTTAGTCGAAGTCTCAAAATAGAGGGGGATTCTTATATACATAATTGATAAATTGTGAAGCAAAGAGAAATGCAGAGAGAAAGAATAGAAAAGTATATTCAAATGTATGAAGAAGTACATAAGAAGTTCGTACAATGCAATTGGAGATAGCTAAGCTAAATATGCTCAAGCAAGACAAAAATAGAAAGTACAATTGTCCAGTACTAGTGTACAGTCAGACTGTTGAGGGTACAATATATTTAACACTCCCTCTTAGACTCAACAGTTACAATATCAACACTGACTATGCCTAAGTGTTGTCTCTAAAAATCAAAAACTGACTTTCCTAGTGGCTTTGTAAAAATATGAGCAAGATGATCTCGAGAACCACATAATTGTAGTGCAATGTCACCATTATTGACTAGCTCGCGTATGAAATGAAACCGAGTGTCAATGTGTTTACTTTTCTTATGAAACACATGGTTCTTAGATAATGCAATTGTTGATGTATTGTCACAAAAAATAGGAGTTGGATCCTTTTCTGTTTGTGACATGTCTGTCAATAATATTCTCAGCCACATAGCTTGACATGAAGTTGAGGTAGCAACTACATACTCTGCCTCTGCAGAATATATGGATACAATTGGCTACTTCTTCGATGCCCATGAAATCAGGTTCATGCCCAGTTGAAAAACATATCCTTATGTGTTTTTCCTGTCATCTAGACTGCCTGCAAAGTCACTAACTGTGTAACCAGAAAGTTGATTATAATCAGATGTAGTGTACCATAAACCAAAATGTAGTGTTCCTGCTACATATATCAAAATTCGTTTTTCCATTTTCCATTGTGAATCTTTGGGTGATTCCATGAATCTGGAAACAAGGCTAGCTGCATACATGATGTCAGGCCTAGTTGTTGTAAGATACAACAAACTGCCTACTAAACTTTTGTATAAAGTAGAGTCCACAGTAGGACCTTCATATTTCTTGCTCAACTTTGTGCCTAAAGGGATGGGGGTTTCTGCTGGATTGCATCCTTCCATGCGAAACCGTTTGATGATGTTTGTTGCATACTTTTGCTGACAGACAAAAATGTCTTTGGCTGATTGATGAACCTCAATGCCTAAAAAATATTGCATTATGCCAAGATCTGTCATCTCAAACTCAGATTGCATGGCATGCTTGAAATCTGTTAACTCAAGATTTCCTATGTAAATTATGTCATCAACATATAAACATACAATTAGTATTTTACCGTGCTGATATGTTTTTGTATAAAGTGTTGGTTCATTTTGACTTCTGTTGAAGCCACTTTTGATCAGGTAGGTGTCAATTTTGTTGTACCAAGCTCTTGGAGCTTGCTTTAAGCCATACAAGGCTTTCTTCAACCGATACACTTTGGTTGGGTGCTCTTGTAAGCCATACAAGGCTTTCTTCAACCGACACAATTTGGCTGGGTGCTCTTGGAATTCAAAACCAGGTGGCTGATCGACATAAACTTCTCTTCTAAAAAACCATTCAGGAAAGCTCACTTGACATCCAATTTGTAAACTTGCCATTTGTGTTGTGCTTCTATGCATTAATAGAGTTCTGACAGTACCTTAAATCTTTACATTGAGCAAAAGTTTCAACCATAATCAGTCCCAAGTTGTTGTGAGAATCCTTGGCAACAAGTCGCCTTGTGCTTTCAATTTGTCCTTTTTCATTGAGTTTAGTTTTGTAAACCCACTTGACACCAATACTCTTTTTGTGAGTTGGCAGATCAACAAGATCCCATGTCTTGTTCTTCTCAATGGAGTCAATTTCTTGGTTCATGTCTTGAACCCAATGTGGCTCCTTGGTTGCTTCCTTAAAGGATGTAGGTTGACATGACATTAAAGAAAAAAGATTGTGTTGTTGAAAGTCATCCAACTGCTGATGGATTTCTCTCAAACTTCGAGTTCTCTGATTCTATGGTTCAAAGAATTATTCTCTGCTGGAAGTTGAGTTATCCTGTGAGTTATTTGGTTGTCCTTGTACCTGTATTCTTGGAAGAGAAGTTTGAGGTACTTTATGTTCTAAATTTTCTGTGTTTTCAGAACTTGGCAACAATGGATTTTGACTGTCCACTTGTTGATTTTCTGAATCATTCCAGAATTGGTTTTCCAAAAAGTGTACATCTCTGCTGAGAATTAATTTCTTGGTGATTGGATTGTAAAGCCTGTAAGCTTTAGATGTTTCACTATATCCAGTGAAAATACATTTTTCACTTCTGTCATCAAGCTTCTTCCTTAATTCGGAAGGTATGTGTGCATATGTTATGCATCCAAATGTCCTTAGATGAGTTACATTGAGCTTTGTCCCACTCCATGCTTCTTGGGGAACTTTCATCTGTAGACTGGTGGTTGGTGATCTGTTCAAAAGATAAACTGAACATGCTATTGCTTCAGCCCAAAAAGTATTTGACAGAAATTTCTCTTTGAGAAGTGTTCTTGCCATATTCATGATGGTGTGATTTTTTCTTTCAGCCACTCCATTCTGTTGTGGAGTATACCTTGTTGTTGCTTGCATGATGATGCCTTGAGATTTTCATAAATTTTCAAATTCTCTGGAGTTGTATTCTCCTCCTCCATCTGACCTGAGTACTTTGAGAAATTTGCCACTCTGTTTTTCATCTTCTGCTTTGAATTCTTTGAATTTTGTAAATGTTTTAGACTTGTGTCTGAGAAAATAGATCCATATTTTCCTGCTGAAATCATCAATAAACGTTAGAAAGTAAAAACTACCACCTATTGACTCTGTTTGCATTGGTCCACATAGGTCAGTGTGAACTAGTTCAAGATGTTGTTTGTCTTGATTGGAAGACTGTGGAAAACTAGTTCTCTTGTGTTTTCCAAGTATGCAAGACTCACATGGGGGAATTTGCACTTTAAAGATAGGTAGACCTTTGACCATGGAGTTTTTCTGAAGAATACTTAGACTCTGAAATGGTAGATGTCCAAATCTTGTATGCCAAACCATTGATTCATTCATGGTTGATGCACTATGTGCATAAGGTTGATTCAGATTTGCAGTTCTGAGGGTAAGGGGAAACATCCTATTTGGAGTCATAAGGATTTCAAAAATCAATTTTCTGCTGGGTTTTCTATCATAGATTTTACAAGATGCTCCCTCAAAAAGTACCTTATATCCGTTTTCAATGAGTTTTCCTACACTTAACAAATTATGTTTTAAGTCTGGAACATGATAGACATTACATATGTCTTTTTTTACATTCTGTTTAGTAAGAATAGGAACAGTTCCTTTTCTTTGAACTTTGACTAAATGATCATTTCCAAGTGTAATATCAGATGAGATTGTAGAATCAAGGCATGAAAGTAATTCTTTGTTACCTGTCATGTGATTGTTGCATCCATTGTCCAGCAACCAGAGATCTTTAGGTTGTTGTTCAGTTTTGTGGCATGAGAGAAACATACCTCTTGAGGTGTCTCCCATATGATTTGACACATGTTCTCTGCCTGAGAGTTGATCTGCCTGCTTCTTACTGCATTCAGATTCATAGTGCCCATACTTTTTGCAGTAATAGCATTGTATGCTAGTTTTTTCATTAAACCTTCTCCCTCTGCCTCTTTGAGGCTGGAAATTCTGATATTGATTTTGTGGTTGTTGCCTTTGACCTTGGAAATTTGGATTCTGAGATTGTTGTCTGTTACCTCCACTGTAG
Source organism: Picea sitchensis (assembly GCA_010110895.2). Taxonomy (NCBI): domain Eukaryota; kingdom Viridiplantae; phylum Streptophyta; class Pinopsida; order Pinales; family Pinaceae; genus Picea; species Picea sitchensis. The sequence continues at coordinate 18,363 of SNQJ01S0025754.1, forward strand.
TGAGGATTACTTTGATTGTTCCCTCTTCCTCTACTTATTCCTCTGCCTTTCCCTCTTCTGAATGAGAATTGAGTTTTGAAGGCATTTGAAATTGACTCATCTGTGAGATGCAGTCTTGTCTCATGTGTCACCAGAGAACCAATTAGTTCATCTGTTGAGAATCTTGACAGATCCTTGGATTCAAGGATGGTTGTTACAACCATTTCAAATTTCTTGGGTAGACTTCTAAGAATTTTCTCAACAATTCGTTGATTAGTGATGGTTTCACCAATCAGTCTGATCTGGTTCACGATTCCCATGACTCTGGTCATGAACTGATCCACTGTTTCGGAATCTGTCATCCTGAGAGTCTCGAATTGTGTCCACAAGGTCTGCAGTTTAACTATTTTTACCTTGTCATTTCCTTGGTAGGAATATTTAAGAATATCCCAGGCCTGTTTGGAAGTACCAGCGCCTGTGATCTTCGAGAAAATCGAATCATCTACAGAATTTTGAATCCATAATTTCGCTTTGGTTTCTTTGGTCCTCAGAGTTGCTTGAGCAATTCTCTGCGCATTTGTCATGGCAGTGAGGGCGGTTGGATCTGGTTCCACATATCCGAGATCCATTGGTTCCCAGCACTCTTGTGCTTGCAAGAACGACCTCATTCAAAGAGACTAAAATTCGTAATTCTTAACCAGAAGAATCGGACCCTGAGTTGGTTCTAGATTGCTAGACGACGCCATGATTTTTGAATTTAAAAAAAAATTGCAGAAGTACCGAGGAAAATTTTATATTTACCTCTGATCGGTGAAACGTCGATTTGCCGATGGACGATGGGATCTTATCAGGCTTGAATTGGCCCTTGGTCTCCTTGCAATGTGACCACGTGTCTTTCTTTTAAAGCGCTACGGGCTTTTCCCGGTTTTTTCCTTTCAAAATGCCGAAACGCGAAAAATCGCCTTTGGACTTTTCAACGGTCCAGATCGTGCAGTGATCGGAAGGTCCAAATATTATTGGGATATCGTGAATCGGGATTTCGCGATTTCGGATGACAAGTTCTTATGTCCCTTCGATTCCCCGATCTCCGATTTTTCGATGGCGTGCTTCCTTTCGGGACTTTCCCGGTTCCTCTGATCACTGCCACGTGTCCCAACAGATGGATGATCGTGATCTCTCCTCGCGATTTCGCGATTTGATGTGTCTCGGACATCTCATCTCCAGGATCCGCGAAATATCGATCGCAGATTGACTCATTTGACGAGATGACGTCAGTTGGGCCCTAACATGGAGACTTTCCTCCTGTCGGGATTTCGGACTTCGGAATTCCGAAATGCTGGTGTTTCTTGTCCTTAAGATTCACGATTTGCCGAATCCCGATTTGCCGATGGATTCGCCTCTGTCGGGAATTTTCCAAAAGCCTCGATCTTTTCCACGTGTCCTGAACAGATGTACGGCTCAGATTTGCGACGGGGATTTCACTGGAAAGAAACCTGATCACTTGTTATCAGGATTCCCGATTTTTCGAATCCCGATATGTCGATGGCCCTTTCCTCTTCGGGACTTTTTTCGAGTCCCTGGATTTATGCTACGCGTCCTTAAAATATGGACGGTCCTGATTTAGCCTCAAGATATCGCAACTTGCGATGCTCCAAATTTCTGTCAACGTGAAACTGCGATTGCCGAAATGTCGACGGTTTCCTTGATGTCCTCCACGTGTCCAATCAAATGGATGGCTTAGATCTGATCGTGATTTCACGTATCGCGATTTCGTGAGTTGCGACGCCAAATTTATTTGACAAATGAAACCCTGAATGTTGAAATTCCGACGGGCGCTACGATTTTCTCCACGTTTCCGGACAAATGAACGACTAAGATCTTATCGCGATTTTGCGAGTTGCGAAGTCCTGTTGCAATGGTCTTTGAAAACCCTGAACTCTGAAATGGCGATGGAGCGTTTGCTTGGATTTGTCGCCACCTGTCCTCTGAGATGGACGACACACAAGTCTTCTCGGGATTTCGTGTATTGGAGTTTTGGAGTGCAAATAACCTTTTCTCGTCCAACTCTCGATTCCCGATTTTGCGATGGAATAGGATCTCGCCACGTGTCTCTTAATGGATGGTCCAGATGATGTTGGTATTTCGCGACTTTACAAGTCGAAATCACTCCTTGGCGCCTCAAATGACTAAATGTCTTGCACCTTCTTGCTAATCTAACATCTGACGGGGCTCTACGCAGGATCAAACGGATGAAATGCTTTCGTCTTTTCCGCGCTCTCCTCGTCCCTTCTGTACTGGTTTCCCGCTTCATATCTGTTCGCAAGATGAATCCGACGGCCTCAGTAGCTATTCCTTGCACCTAAGACGTGTTCTTTACACCTGTGGAAGAAAGATTCATGAATCTTTCAAAGATTTGAAGGAATTTCATGACTTCTTCGTTATCTGCTACAATCTTTGACAGATTTGAGTGATTTCCAAGAATCTTTAAACGATTCTACCTTCTGCATGAATATTTGATGAATTTAAGCGAAATCTTCAAGTTCTTTAAACATTCTTTTGTTCTGCAGCTCTTCTGCGTCAATCTTTGATGATTCTTGAAAAAATTACAAGAATCTTTACTGATTCTTCTTGTGTGTTCTCTTCGTCCAGGATCTTTCAAGCATTGTACGCTTTTCTTCCTCTGCAAGCTTCTTACGACGATCTTTAAAGAGTATTGCAGACAACTTTCCAAACCTTGTGAAAATTTTGTGTCGCCTGCTCTCAAAATGCATGTAAGCTCTGCTCTGTGAGGATCGTGTTGATCTCCCGACTGTGTGAAGAGGCTTACTGCTAAAGCCTTGATACCATGATAAATTGTGAAGCAAAGATAAATGCAGAGAGAAAGAATAGAACAATATATTCAAATGTATGAAGAAGTACAGAAGAAGTACAGAAGAAGTTCGTACAATGCAATTGGAGATAGCTAAGCTAAATATGCTCAAGAAAGACAAAAATAGAAAGTACAACTATCCAGTACAGCTGGTAGTGTACAGTCATACTATTGAGGGTACAATATATTTAACAATAATAAGGCGAATGATCAGTAAAGAATATTACCCAAATAAAAAGTAGAACTAGAAGGAGCATCATGCTACTAATACCTCGGCTAATCACCCACCATCCATCACTAAATTGCAATGCATCCACTCTGGGCTCCCATATCAATCAAGCGCCAGATATTCACGGATATAAAAAAAACACCCATAAAAATCTAAGGTGAAAATCTACCATTACTAGGCGCTTGCAAGATCTTGGAGAAAGGGTAATGAATGCATTGATAATAAGTGATAACCTGTGTATTTATTAGAGGCAAAGGATTCAAGATACATATGTTACCAGCTAAGACTACATTCAAGTTCAATTCGAATTAAAAAAAAAAACAATGATCAACGATTCCTAGAGATCCATTCAAATCAATCGATTTTAAAGAAAGGGATGTCACGACAGTTCTATATTAAATCTTAAATTCCAATCCAGTTATGAAATGAAAAAGGAAACTCAATTGTACAACTTAAATTCCCAATGCAATTACAATTTTAAGTAAAATACTGTAACTGACGACGAAGATGACCCTGGAGATGATCCTTGGGAATTGACAATCCTGTCAACCTCCCGCTTGCTAATCGTGAGACTTCACTAGTACCTCCCAGCCAATTTTAGGGGTACTCTTCTTCCCCCTCAGCCCCCCGATCTGCAAATTGGCCACACACACAAAACCAAAAAAAATACTCTAGCTCCGAGTTTTCCTCGCAAGGTAGAGCCACCACTCTCTCTCAAGATGGGTATCCCAACTCTCACAAGGAAAGCCTGTCAAATTTATGCAACATAACCTTACCCATAACCAGTGTGTTTTTTTTTCCATCTAAACCATTTGTTTTATAGAATTTCCCCATAACACATCCCCACTTACACAATTTATTTTCTTTTTAATTTAAATAATTTAGAATTATTTCTCCGTTACACTTTTCACCCTTTCACCAATTTGCACAAGTAAATCGACATTTTATTTTAATAAATTCAATTTCCTTCACCCTTCCTAAAAGCGTTCCTTGAATCACTCCTAGTTGTCTCTTTATTCCCCTTATTTCCAATTAATGATTGACACCTTACTAAATCTGAGTTGAGTTAAAATAGTATTATTCTTTAGTTAGACTAGTGTTAACTAGAATCTAGATTCATTTCTATGCATACACATTCTCTCCTCTATGTTTCCTTCTTATTTTAAAAACTCCCTTTGAATAATTTCCTACACTTATGTGCCTTAAATCAAATCATTAGGATTATTTCAATTTACTTAATTCTTGAAATTATTTACCTCATTCCCATTTTGATTTAGTTATTAATTTCAGTTTAGCCTCTTTACAAAACGTATTCTTAGGCTTAATTATAATTTATTTGAAAAGGATTAGACTCTTATAGGGATTTATAATTAATAATTTTTCTCATTAATTAATTAATTTTAATTTTTCAATTTCAAATTAATTTATTGTTTTCTAGGACACATAGATATGTTGAGTCAAGTTTCCTTTTAATCACGTGATGTGCCCTTCAAGACGCACTCTTGTGCATCCAAGGGTGCCACTTGCCTTTTTACTGGTTTTGGCAATTGTCCAGCCCTTGGAGCCAACACTCCATTCATGCGACCTTGTGAGAGACTAAGGGCTTCTAAGGAATAAGGACCCTGCCTTATTGTGTGCCCCTTAGAAATCTTCATGAACAACTATCTCAGTCTGCCCTCACGACATCGTTGACCTCTCGAAATAGGTAATCATTAACCTATAATTCGAGCCATGGCGGGAGTGCTAATAGGCTGTGACAGGGATCCTACCACACATCTCCCTCAATATATGGTCTATGTGCATGGCCCCTTTACTACTTATGTGAGTCAAATTAGCAAGAAATCGTCAGCCCGCATCCATCAACGAAACATTGTCAATGATCTATATACAATATCATAATATAATCGATCATATGTCACATATGCATAAATTAAATACTCAAACCAATACAATCCACTCTGTGACTCAGTCCGAAGTCCAACGAGGTCCATTGATGCCATCGACATCTACAATCTGTCAAGTGTCCTACACACTCAGGGAAACCTCATCAATAGCATGTGTTACTATGGATATATCAATAAAATCAAATCATAATCATCAACATCATCATAAAAATCCATAAGAAAAATATACAATCATGTATTGTAACTGGATCACTTGAACGCAAGTGTCCTCAATGAATAAGTCGATAACATGTGCTCGCAAGAGTGGGTGTTACATTGAAGCAGAAGTTCCATCAACACCCTGATAAACATCACCTGCACCCTGATCAACATCACCACTAAGAGGAGAAGGAGGAGGTGTTGAAGCATTAGCGCCATGATCACCTGCACCCTGATCAACATCAACACCCATGGGAAGAGGAGGACGTACTGATGTAGAAGCGCCATGATCACCACTCTGATCAACATCAACACCCATAGGAGGAGGAAAAGGAGGAGGTACTGAAGAAGAAGCACCATCACCACCATGATGATCATCATCACCACCCTCATCATTAGCAGTATTGGAGGACGCCCCATCCCTCATCCCTACCAGTAAAATGGAAGCTCCAACGATATGAAGCATAAGAGACGTCATATCATGTGGAAAGTCCGTCCAAATCTACAAGAGATCAGGTTCAACCCTAATGTCTCGCATCAAGTCATGGAAGAGTCTCGCGCCAACCAAATCTGCACTGAGTCTTTCACACACCTCTATCATATATTTGATATCGAGCATATGCTGCATGTAGGGTGGTATATGCGGTTGAGCACCCTGATCCGCCACAACCTTAGCCATCTCCCCATATTCATCAAGTGGAGGGGGAGGAGGCATGTCCCCCAAAAATGTGCCAAGATATGAAAAATATAACACAAGTTAATAATTAGTCGATAATTTCATTAAAAAATTTAATAAAATACATTAAAGAACATGCTAGAATAAAATTTATTCGAATTAAGTAAGAAAATAAAATGAAAGTACAAGATTAATGTAAATATTACCTCTATCATCTTGTGGCTCATCCGCTATCAAGAGGATGTTGGGACATCCTTGCGAATACATCTACACATAAGGGCATGACACCATCACGAACACGTGATCTGCCTCACTAGATAATAACTAAAGAGCCTCCCTAGAAATCCTAGATGGAAAATTGGGCATGCCCCTCTTGGGAATCATCTCACCCCACATGTGCATCTACACCTCGGTCATCGACCTAGGAGGCCGATGGAAAAAACTAGGTCTCATCTCTGGAAATCTCTCAAAAAACAAACAAAATAACTATGAATCAATTGGGAAGTTCACCCTCCCATTTATCATAGCACAACATCTATCCAGTGCTTTACAAAACTGCCTCAAGAAAATGGTAGACCACCTAATAAGTCATGGCCTGTGTATAAAAGAATCAACATAATATAAAGGCACACAACTAATGCATTGACCATCACCAGTAAAGTGTGAAATGGTAGACAATAACAGTGAGAGGAACCTAACGTCCTTTTCACCGAACGAGGTGATCCGTAACTGTCCACTAGCCACCTAAAAATCACCAGAAGAAAGTATATCACGCACAATATACCTTTGAGAGTAGGAAAGACGACTCTCAACTGCAACATCCACTAGGACATCAGGAAACTGGGGAAAATACTCCCCTCTCCTAGATATCCTAGTGATAAAATAAATATCCTCCTCAGTGGGATGGTACCATAGAGAAGGACCGACTCTGAATTCCTATTGATGGGCATCCCATCGATGAATCAGTTGCACAAGAAAGGTTGAATTCCCCTTCAATTTGTGTTGTATAAAATGGGCATCCTCGTAGTACTTGATGAGGCCTAGATTCCTCAAGAGTAACTGTGTAGCTATAGTGCTAGGCCAAGGGTACAAATCCCTCTTCCTCTCTCTGGCCTCCCACTCCCAAACCATATTGTACTGGTCCACTCTATATTGTTTCTCCTTATCCATGCACTGACATCTCTACATAATTAACATATAAATTACATTGACATCATACATAAAAACATAATTTTTTTTTAGTAAATGAGAAATTTATTTCAAAATATGGAAACATAAATTTATTTAAAAAAAAAAAATAACATTCAGTGCATTTTCAAGACAGTGACACACCACCCACAGTGTGCACACATATATTACGCACCGCATTCAATATGTAATTCTTTTTAGCGGGTGCGTAGTAATTATCAACGCACCAGTGGGCCCCATTTTATACAACGCATCATGAAATCACGATGTGTCTAGATACTACAATTCCCTAGTGCATTCCATTCATCATGACACACCACTTAAAATAGACACCCATTTTAAATGGTGTGTCATATCCATTCTTGTGCATCGGTCTGTTCCATATAATCCACTCACCAATTGAAAAACAAAATAATGTCCATGGTGTTTATTTTATTGTGTATGCATCAGTGCGTTAACTATCAAAGACACAGTGCTTCCACAAATGTCTCTTTTCAACGGTGCGTATATTTTTATGAATGCATCGGCACATTCACTATAAGAAACACACTTTTTAATGGAAACTATTTATTTTCGACGGTGCGTTCCTAATAAATGCACTGGTGTGTCATTTATTATGAATGCAATGATGCGTTCATTATAAACAATGCATTGGTGTGTTTATTAGAAATGCACTGTCGAAAATAAGTAGTTTCCATTAAATGGGGCATATGGTTTTATGAACGCATCGATGCGTTCACTATAAACAACACATCATTTAATGGAAACCATTTATTTTCAATGGTGTGTCGTTTATTGTGAACGCACTAGTGCATCGTTTATAAGTACACACTGATGCGTTCCGTATTACGACATATCGAAAAAAATGAACTATACATTTTTGGTGTGCCCTGTAAAATTTACAGGGTGCACCATGTGCGGTTCGAGATGAACGGCTAGAACTCACCACGCAGAAAAAAAAATATTGAAAACAATGCAAATTTTACTCAATTTCACAATTTAATCTGGTAAAAATACAATGTACAAAGAAATAAAGAATTTACCTAGACATTTTCTCGTCGAGGAGGAATGGTTGGGATGTAGTGAAAAAAATGAAATTTGTCCACCATATGGAAAAATTGGAATACCACGAACTGAGCATTGAATGGAAACAAAACAAGAAACAAAAGCACCGATGATAGTGCGCTTCAGTTGGGAAAAGATGGCACCGGTTCTTGAGAGATTCTCTGCACTAGAAATGGTAAAAATAATTTTTTAAGGCCATTTTTTTTTATTTACCCTTATTCTGGTGTGCTAGTGTTAAGTGCACCGGTGCTCACTGCTGCAAATAGTGCACCGTTATTTTTAAGAAACCTCGTGATGGTGCACCATATGAAATGCACCGATGTGCCCAGAGGACAAAGGCGCACCGTTATGCATTTAAAAAAAATGCAAAGACTTTGCACTTCTTTTTTGCGCACGGGTGCTCGCGATCTTATTTTATATGATGTGCATCATTGTTTTTTTATTTTTTTAAATAACTCTGCAATGGTGCGCCATTGTCTATTCACACCAGTGCATTGATTTCTAGTGGCACACTGTTGCAAACAGTGAACTGTTATTTTTTTTAAAAACCCTGCGACAATGCACCAGTTTGGAATGCACCAGTGTGCCCAATGGAAAACACTGCATCGGTATGAATTTTTAAAAGGAAAAATGGGAATACAATTCACCTATTGGTTGTGACCCAGTACACCCATTTCATGTGCACTAGTTCTCGTAACCTTATTTCATATGATTTGCACCATTGTTTTCTATTTTTTTAAAATAACTATGCAACAGTGCACCATTGTCTATTAGCATCGATGCGCTGATGTCTGGTGGCACACTGGTGCGGTATAGTCTTATAAACGCTCCGTTAAATAAACTTCCACTAAAACATCCACCCGCACACCTCTACTAGTGACCTCTACTACAAACTGATTTTTGGGATATTTTTATAGGGGCTTCCACAAAACCCTCCACTATAGGGCATTTTGCTTGTAGTGACCCAAGATCTAATGTTAAGTGTAGAATATGAGGGATATGGACTGCTACACATTTGGTGGAGTCATGAAGAGTTCCTAACTGAAACCTAAGAATGAACTAGCTTATGTGGATATAAAAGAGAGATATTATGAGATTGACAACTTTAGAATCATACATACCCATAGATTGAACACAAAAGTAGTGAAATACATGGTTTGTGTGAAGGAAGGACCATATAGTAGTAATACCTCTGAGAGAAAGAGTTTAAACAAAAATAGATATGTTTTTTTGTTGTGCATTAATGCCCTTTGGAGCTAGTAGTGTAATGAGAGATGAAATCATATTCTTATCCACTCAACAAGTAAATTTTCTATAATAGGCATTAAGAACCCTTGGAAAATAACTATAATGATGTTACTACAACATACTAGTGAGAGAACATGCTCAATGTGTTGATAACATTTTGTATCACCATTGCTAGAAAAGGAGGAGTAAGTAAATAATGAAAAAAAAGACACAATGTAAATACCACAACTTTATGATATGATGAAGCCAAAAGTTAATGAAGTCAATTTTCTATAATAGGCATTAAGAACCCTTGGAAAATAACTATAATGATGTTACTACAACATACTAGTGAGAGAACATGCTCATTGTGTTGATAACATTGTGTATCACCATTGCTAGAAAAGGAGGAGTAAGTAAATAATGAAAAAAAAGACACAATGTAAATACCACAACTATATGAAAAAGGACACAAAGTTATCAAAGAGATGATGTGTCATCACATGAGCTAGTAGCCTAGTGCTATATGATCTTATTCATCATGTATGAGCACCATATTGATCCATATTTTATGAGCAGAAAAAAATCAATACAGATCTATATTATTAACAAAGAGATATAGTGTCCCTGAGGTGTAGGAAAGTCGGTGATGGACTGTGTTGTTAAGGAACTTTGTGATGTTAAAGTCACTGGTTCGAAACCTGTGGGGACAAAAGATCCATCCATGTTAAGGGTTTGTGTGGTTCAGGATGGGTGTGATCCCTTGGTGATTTTGATGGCTTAGATGCCTCTGAGTCACGGTTTCTTAGCCACAGGCTATTCCTACAGGTCACGGACAAACTAGCAAACAAAAAAAAACACAGAGATGCAGTGAAACTTGGCTTCTATTCAATAAAGAAATATGTTGAAACTGTAAAATGGAGGTTGAAACAAGCTTGCTAGAATGGTGGTGGATTATCTATGAGAAGAGATGTGATGGTTGTGCTCATTTGCAAGAACATGAGTACAATGAGGCTCCAAAGGCCTTTTTACATAAACAAATTAATGCTAAAACCCTATACATAAAAACACCTAACCCTAGGAGATGAAGCACCAAAATTCATGTGGGCCCAGTTGGGGTAAGTTGGTACATCAACTTCCCAGGGTCGTAAATTTTGCATACGATCTTCGTTTTAGGTGCACAATAGCCCGTTGGAAATTTATATCCAAGGACTACACATTATGTCATCACACTCTAAATATGTCTATCGTCTGACTATGGCAGGCCCATAAAATGTTGTTTAGAGCCTCAAAACAACCCTGAAAGTTTAGGACAGGAAAAGCTAGAAAACAATTGCCAAGATGAAAATTAAAATTGCTAAGATGACATATGTATGTGAGCCAGTTGGAACAGGTGGGTGGCCACCAATATCCACCTCGATCACATATTCACCAAAATTAAGGATTTACTCGCTATATGGTTTCACTAGTTAAGTTGTTGAAGGCATATAGTAATCCATAAAAAACTAGGGTGAGGTGGAGAAAGCGCAATAAATATTCCCTTGAATAGGGAATGAGGTGTTGGAGTTTTGGTGAGCTAGTGACGAGTCTAATTCTGATTAATAAAAGGGATACATAGGATGCAATAGATAAATGCATAGGTCCATGAGATTAATGTGATTGACTCGTATATAATGTTTATCCCAAAACAATGAATGGGTTGTGAGATTAAACCTATTCATTTGAATGAATGGTTTTAATGTTGTCATGATAACCTTATCTTTGTGATAAGGTTTGACATCCCTATGATAAAGAAAATGAGGCTCCCAAAAGGTTGGTAAATACTTCCCGAAGTGGATAATAAGGTATCGAAGTGCCAGCCTTATTGTTCACCTATATAATTTATCCAATAGAGAGGGTGTCTGTTGAGATCAATTCCTGCTTCCAAAAATTTCTTTCCCTTTCTATTTTCCCAACTTCTTTTTTCCATTGCTTTTCCCTCTTCTATACCTACTCTCATTTCCCTTTTTCCTTTTTCCCTTCTTCTATCCCTTAATAATAACCATACGTAGTTGCATTTCAAAAAATTAGCGGGTTCACGGGTAGACAAGTTCGCAGGTCTTCCTCCCCATCCATTTTCCTATGCCACAATCCTGTCTGATCACCTTGTTATATTATGCTTAGCCTTTTTCAACATCACAGGTTCACGGGGTTGAGATTTCATTCTCAAAGTTCCGCGATCTCCACTTTGCACCCAAAATTTCGTGTTCCACATTTCAATCATCATACTTTTCGCAAGCCTTGAGTCCCTAAAAGCATTTTATTTCTCCTCCATGCAAGTTCGACTGACCTCTTTTATACACAAATTATTTTTTATCATCCACAATCGTGGGTTCACGAGTTCTTGGGTTGGTGGTCTCATGAAAAGATTAATATTCAAATCTACTCTCGTTCGTCCCCACCATTCTCGTTCTTTTTCCAATATGCATTAAATGTTGTTTAATGATAACAATTGATTGTGCATTAAATCTCATCCTAGATATCACACTACAAAAGAGACAAAAAATTATTTATGGCTTCCTATTTGGTATTTACTATAGTGTATTGTTGTCAATTTCCAAAATTGACTATAAGTAAGAGGGTGAAATATGAAATAGATCTATTTACCTTCGAGTATCAGGCGTTTTGGAGACACAATACTTCGCTTTATTTTTACTAAGTTTACAATGATTTTGTCTCATTCTTCAAAGGGCTGTTGTTTGGTGAAAATACCAGAAGGATATTGGACCAAGCTAACAAATTCTTAGAGAAAAAATAATAACTCTTCAAAAGACTCATGTAGATAGATCTAGTAGGAGGTACTGATGAGGTACAAGACCCTAAATTAATTGTCAATTCAATGTTTCTAACAAAGAAACAATTTGACAAACAAGTTGAGATATTTAAAGGGTTATCAGTTGAATTTTTTTTTAGCATACTTGAACATAACGAAGATGAAATAGACAATTGGCTAGTTGATTATTTTGTGAAAGATCAAGATATTGAGGAATAAGCACATGGTATTTCTCTTGACTTAAGATACTTGGAAGGAGAATTATTCAACATTAAAATTAGGCATGAAATAAATTTTGCACCAATGAAAAACTATATTGAAGATTGGTTCAAAAATAAAATTGACAAATTAACCAAAGAAGGTAAATAAATAGTTGAGACGATTCCTATAACCATCAATGAAGAAAATAAAAGGACATCAACAAGTAAGTGAAGAAATGAGATACGATCATAGTAAGCTCATGTTGATCATATCTTGCTTTCTTTATCAGTTTTTCATCCAGTTACTTCGCTTCTTTAACTAGAAAGGTTTAATCGAAATATGATATTTATCCTTGTCTTCTTTCTAGGTCTTTCTACTTTGTCTTCTCCCACCATCGTCCTTCTACAACACACTTCTTGTTTATACTTTCTTTATGGTCCGCGGGAGCCTCAATCCCAGTCCTAAGGAAAATCACATTTAAATTTCAAGGCTTTGTAACATACTATATATTTTTAATAAATCCCAAGAGAACTATTTTGGGATCATTGTTTACTGTAATTTATAACTCTGAGTTTTGAGTATAAATTATTTGATATTGATCTATCATTATCTTTATTTTAGCTCCCCATGTGTTCACTCTATTAAATTTCTCTTATGCATGCAGACCATCTTCTTTTTATTTTATGTGATCAGAAATATTTAATTTAACTATGATGGATGTGAGGAAATTTTGTTTACCTTTTTTAAGTATATGAAGTTTGAGGTTCCTGGTCATTTTTCAAGGACTCTCTTTTAAAGGAAAAAATAAAACTTTTTCTTTCTTGTTACAATTTTCTTGCAATCTTTATATTTCTTTGATTATCATGAAAAACTTCATCAAGGTTCTATATTCTAAAACAAATTGAGAATTCCAAGAAAATATTAAAACAAAGAGGAGTACCACCTCTATAAAAATGCAGGGGGATTTGTATCCCCATGAGGTTGTTGTTTCGGTCCTGACAGATTCAAGCATCAACATTTTTGGCGAATCCATTGGGGCATTGAATTGAAATTTAAAATCTGGCTTAGCACATTTTGAAAGATACATGACTTTGCTCCAGGATGATCAACCCCACCTGGAAATTGGATTAAATAATCAATGAAGCATCTTACATCAACTATATAATATGATAATAACGACATCTGGAACCAGATGAGAAATGGAAATATATTGGCAGACATTGGTCCAAGAAGAAGAAAGAGAAATCCTTCATAGATAGAGGAGAGATGAGAGACAAGACCAAAGAAACGAAAAACTAGCTAGAGAAGCACAAGAACAATGTCGGGATTGAAGTTGGACGAATACAAGGGACCCATTACCAGAAGTAAAATAAATCAAATTTTTATTCGAGGAAGTGGAAATCATATTCCTAAAATACCTTTGGACATGGAGGTAAGAAACGAACAACCGCGAGAAGAACCAAGAAGAGAATATCATGAATAAAGACAGGGCGGTGGAAGAGGTGTTGTAAGAAATCAAGAATACCTAATATTTGGAAATTGAAGAAGAGTAAGGGATTACCCCTTAAATATTCGAGGTGAGAAACATTATCTCCCTGTTCTCTTTAAGGGAACCTTAAGTAATTTTTTGGAGATGGAACAATTGATGCCAAAAGAAATCTTAACTTGTTTCTTGATGTTTGTGATTTTCATCGAGTTGAATATGATGATATAATGGTAAGGTTATTTCTTCATACCTTATTAGGGAGAGTATATGAATGGTATACGACATTACCTAGTAGGTCAATTGGATCATTTAATGACCTCAAAGCTATGTTTTTAACTATGTTCGCTCCTCCAGTTGCATATCATACCCTTCTTACCAATTCAACCCAAATTGGTTTGAGGAAGAATGAGAGAATACGAGATTTCAATCTCAGGTTCAACAAAACTTTGAGTAAGATTATAGAATATAAAATACCTAATGACCCATTGATACTTAGCTGTTATATGAATGTAATTTCCTCAGATGTAAAATATACTATGAGAATGTCCCAGATGGATACCTTGGAAGAAGTAATCATTAAGGCCACTAAGATGGAAGGAATTATGATTGAGGTGAGTGTTGACCTCGACATTATCTTGAGAAAAGTGCATAGGCAACTAGGAGGCCTAAATATTGATGATCAAGGGGCCTCTAGATCAAGAAGGAATGAAGAACAAAAATCGTGACCCACCCAAAATCCATCAATTGGAGGAGGATTTTGTAGGGGAGCCATACCATATGTGAATGCAAACCTTGTTGCAACACAAGAAACCAAACAAAGAATTTAAATTGCACAAATGAATAGAACCATCAGACAGATACAAAATGAGATAATCATATTAAGAAGGGGAGATAATCCTATAGAGAATTCTATAATGTCGATCCAAGAGAAAAGAAGGAACCAACCCCAAGAAAACAAAGTGAGGTTTAAAAATATGGATAATACACAAAGACAAAAGGTACCCAAGAAACCAACCCCAAATGCAATTGTTTTGGATGATATATATGATGAGAAAATGGTTGAGCATGGGAACAATTACTTACTTGATGAAAGTTATGAAATTATACAAATGGATGGATGTGAGGAGTCTATGTATATAATTTAAGAAGGAAACAATGACCCTGACTTGCAAGAGAATGTTTTCCAAACATGCACATTTGTAAATAATTCCAAGAATAAAAATGATTCTAAAAATGAAAATGAGAAAGATAAAGAAAAAGGTGAATGAGAAAAAGGAAAATGAAAATGTGACATATAGTGCTACTAACAAGAAGCAACATATGACGTCAAATCGTACTCAAATGAAGTACAATGTAGTAGAGGACTTAAGTAAGATAAGCATAACTCTCACTTTCACAGAGGTAGTAAAGATCCCTTGACAAAGGGAGCATATTTTGAGATTGTTGGATGATCCATCTGGAAAAATGGAGGTTGTTGTTATAAGTCTGAAACAAATCTAGAACACATCAACAGTCAAATTGAGAGGTAAAATCCCACCTTTTTATATTTCAATTGAAAATAATGATGTTTCCCTTCATAATTTCTTACTTGATACTAGAGAAACCAATAATATTATTCCACTGGAGGTCATGGAGGCATTGGGAATGAAATGCACCAAATATTATGAGACCGATGAAAGTATATATGCAATTGATTCTGGACAAGTTCCATCTTATGGAGAAATCAAATATTTACATGCTTGGATCACAGTGGCTCTACATATTATTAGAGCTTTCAATATTATTGTAGTAGGCCTTCCCCCTGCATATGGAATTTTTCTAGGAAGATATTGGTCATCAATGATTGGAGGATACATAATGAATGACAAAAGTTGCATGATGTTGCTAGATAAAGGAGGAGCAATGATTAAGGTCCCTCGTGAACCCAAGAGACCCTTCTATTTCAAAAAGAAGGAAAATGAATTAATGGAAGATTATATAGGCGTAGGAATCGAAAACTATGCCTCTAGGAGTGGATTTAGAATTGTCGTTGCTAATCCATGAAAGATTGTGCACCCACATGATATCAGACATGAATTTGCATGTACTAATAATGAAACAAAATATGAATCTCTAATTCAAGGAATGATCATTGCACAAGAAATGAATATAAAACATCTTATTGTTATTGGGGACTCTTATTTGGTGATAAATCAAGTTACCCAAGGGTATAAAATTACAAAAGAAAGACTCAAGTTATATTTCAAAAGAGTTAATGAATTGATCAAATCTTTCATCTCTTTCAACATTTCTTTCATTCCAAGGGACAAGAATCAGAAGGCAGATTCATTGTCTATGGTAGCCTCAATGTCAAACCCAGATGATGCTCAAATAAAAACATATTTTCAAGTAAAAAGAGTATTTCGACCTTTTCTACCTAATAACCAGGAATATTAACAAGTATTTGATAATGATGAACATTTGGAATTTTTTTTGTTGAACGATGACGATGATGAAGACAATAACATATCTATTCTTCAGAAGGATTGTATTCAATTTGAATCTCTTTTTACAAAATATGATCACACTAAGAATCTCTTGGAAGAAATTTCGCTCTGAAAGGTCCAAGAAACACGAAAAATTAATATTGGAACTGATAATTCCCCAAAATATGTCAACTTGGGAGTTGATTTCACAATTGAAGAAGTTGATCAATTTTTTTCATTATTTAAAGAATATCTTGATGTGTTCGCTTGGATTTTTGATGATTTGAAGGCTTATGATAAAAAAATATTTCAACATATTATTCCCTTGAGAGAAGGGGAAAATTCGGTCAAGCAAAAGATAAGGATGATGAACCCTAAATTAAAACCTCTTGTAAAGGTTGAATTGGAGAAATTAAATAAGGATGGAATAATAATATACCCCATTAAACATTCTGATTGGATTTCAAATCATGTGATAGTAAGAAATAATAATGGGGATATTCAAATGTGTGTAGATTTCAGGGATCTTAACAAAGAAAGTGTAAAGGATAATTATCCTTTGCCTAACATGGAGTTTATTCTCCAACAAGTCAAAGGATCATCCTGCATGTCCATGTTAGATGGATTTTCTGGGTATAATAAGATAGAGCAAAGACACCATTCATAACATCTTGGGATATATTTGCATATGCTAGGATGCCCTTTGGTTTGAAGAATGCAGGAGTTACATTTTAGAGGGATATGGATCATTCTTTTGAGGGGTTGATAGGAAAATTAATGGTGGATTATCAAGATGACTTAACAGTACATTTAAAAACAAGGAGTGATCACATTCATCACCTAAGGAAAGTTTTTGACAGGTGCAGATTATATGGTGTTTCATTAAATCCAAAGAAATGTTTATTTAATGTAACTTAAGGAAAATTGTTGGATCATATTGTGTGCAAGGAAATAATCTATATAGATCCTGAAAGATTTAAATCTATAAATGAACTTAAACCCCCATCATCTAATAAAGGAGTTCAATCATTTTTTGACAAGATAAACTTTGTAAGAATATTTGTCCCTCACTATGAAAGTATCGTGAAGTTGATCAATTTATTGTTGAAAAAGGACCAAAGGTTTGAATGGACAATGAATACATAAGAATATTTTAACAATATCAAAAAGGAAATCACTACAAATCCAGTCCTTGTTAGCCCATATTTTCAAAGAGACTTCATAACTTACTCATTCGCTACAAAAATGATGGTTTCATCTATTCGTACTTAGAGAAATACCGAGGTTTATGAACTATCGATTAGTTTCATGAGCAAGACCCTTCATGATTATGAATTGAGGTACTCAAAATTGGAGAAACAAGCCCTATATCTTGTGAAGGCGGTGGTGCACTTTCAAACTTACATATTAAATTCTCATGTCATTGATTATGTTCCATCCTATCCTATGAATATTCTTTTAAATCAGCAATTGAGAGAAGGAAAATGGGCAATTTGGATGGAAAAAATTCAAGAACATGAAATTGAAATAAAACTTTTAAAGGCATTCAAAGGAAAGGGTTTATGTAAAATCATTGCAAACAATGATTCTTTGGATGTAATGATTTCAATTTTAGTAGGAGAACCCATGGCAAATTCAAAATGGTATAGATATATTATATTTTATTTGAGATCTAGAAAATTCCTAGTCACCATGAACCCTAAAGAGCGAAGGACATTGAAGATGAAATCGATTCAATATGTGATGATTGCTGATATATTGTTTAGAAGGAACTATGATGGTATATTTTTTAGATGTGTTGATGAAAGGAAAGGTCAAGAATTTATGAAAGAATCCAATGAAGGAATATGTGGTGGAAATTTTGCACCTACCGCCACCACCCATAAGATAATAAGATCTGGTTTTTATTTTCCATCAATTTTTAAAGACTCATATGCCACAATAAAAAAGTTTGTATCTTGCCAACAATTCTCAGGGAAAATAAAAAATCTGCAATGCCATTACAACCTATATCTTTACAAGAACCATTTTCCCAGTGGAGATTTCATGTCCTTGGGATAATAAACCCAAATTCCATCAAGGGACAGATATATATTCTCACTGCTACAGATTATTTTACAAAGTGGCGAGAGGTAATGGAATTAAAAAAGGTTGATTCTAAAGAGTTGATTAAGTTTCCCAAAGATAATATTTTGTCAAGATTCGGTGTCCCAGAAAAATTCATCACTGATAATGGGTCGATTTTCAATGGTTCAAAATTTACAGAATTTTGTGGAGAATATAGAATAGTTATGGGACAATAATAAAACTACTATCCATAAGGGAATTATCTTGTGGAATCCACCAATAAGATGATCATTCAGATATTAAAGAAAATTGTTGATAAGGACCAAAGGAATTGGCATTTAAAGTTGACTGATGCATTGTGGGCGAGCATAATGACTGCAAAGGACAACACTGGGATGTCTCTGTATACTTTGGTTTTTGGGAAAGAAGAAAAAATGCCAATTATACTTGAGATGAATGCCTTGACTTTTGTGGTCAATACAGAGGATGCAGAAGATTTTTCACCTATGCAAAATAGGGTAAATCAGTTATTTAAATTGGAGGAAGAAAAAAGTAAAGTCATAAAAAAAACTTCTCAAAGACAATAAAGTGTCAAAACATATTTTGACTAGAATACAACCGTAAATAATTTTCAGAGGGGTGAACTGGTTTTACTCTGGAATAAAGCTAAGGAGAAACCATCAATGCACACAAAATTCGAAGCACTCTGGATCGAACCATACATCATTGAAAAAATACTTGTTTTTAATTCTTATATGCTCAAAGATATGAAGGGTAAAATGTTAATGTTTCTCGTCAATGGGAAACATTTGAAAGGATTCTTCATCTGAAAAATTTCTCATTTCCTTCTACATAATTTTCTTTTATTTAGTTTGTATATTCTTATAGTTGACTCCATATCCTAATGGATGGAAGCACCTGTCATCAAGATTATGGATTCTTGACAACCAACAGGGGCTTATCATTCCATAGTTGGACCCAGTTGTTGAGATCAATTCTTGCTTCTAAAATTTCCTTCCCCTTTATATTTTACCAACTTATTTTTTCCATTTATTTTTCCTCTTCTATACCTACCCTTTTTTCCCTTATTATATCCCTTTCTAATTACCATACTTAGTCGTATTTCAGAAAAATTGGCTAGTTCAAGGTTAGGCAAGTTCACAAGTCTTCATCCCCATCCATTTTCCTATGCCACAAGCCCATCTGATCGCCTTGTTATATTATACTTAGCCTTTTTTCAAAATTGTGGGTTCATGGGGTCGATATTTCATTCTCCAGGTTCTGCGATCTCCACTTTGCACCCAAAATTATGTGATCCTCATTTCAACCATCAGACCTGTCGCGGGTCTTCAGTCCCTAAAATCATTTTATTTCTCCCGCATGCAAGTACAACCGACTGCTTTTATACACAACTTAGTTTTGATCAACCACAACCACGGGTTGGCGGGTTCATGAAAAGATTAATGTTCAAATCTACTCTTATCCATCCTCGCCATTCTCGTGTTTTTTCCAATAACATTAAAAGTTATTTAATGCTAAAAACTGATTGTGCAAGCTCTGAATTTTTTTTCATTAATGGAGAAATACTCGAGGAGATTACTCATTAAATGGAATTAATTCGTCATTTTCCAAAGTATTATATTATTTTCATCTCCCCAAAAAGATTTATTTCAAGTTATTATTCAACTGAAAATTACCTTTGTCAACCTAATGGTAGCAGCAACTAGAAAGAAATTATGTGGAGATACTTTAAATATTTTTGGTTGCGAAGACCAAAATTTTCAGTGGTCAAGAGCATATTCATATTAATCATCTCCTTCTCCACAAAAAGATGTAATATGGGCATCTGGAATTGCTCGCGTGAGGTGTGTTCCTGAGGTGTTTGACTGAAAATAACTTGTTGCATGTTGCACTCAGAATTATGACTTTAGCTATAGAATCATACAACTCCAAGATCGTTCCCCCATTTCCCTATCACCACAAGATTTTCGCAAGATGTTGAAGCTCCCACAACCAACACTCACCTTCAAAGGAGAAGACTTTAGAGATTTTATGAATAAAGATAACAATGACTTGGACGTCCTTCCTGAATATTTAGAGAATCTTGCGTCTATTCTAGAAGTCATAACTGATATCCAGGTCAACTATTTTAAAAATCCATTTCAAGAGATTGTGTGGTTGTTCACCAGGTTGACAAGTCAATAAAGCGCTGCTACCATTTATCGCTTGATTCTATATATTTTATATTTTGTAGTAAAAGAAAAGACTATATTTGACTGGGGAAAATTGATTTCTATTGAAATCTAATCCCAGTTATCACACTACAAAAGGGACAAAAAATTACTTATGGCTTCCTATTTGGTATTTGCTATAGTGTGTTGTTGTCAATTTCCAAAATTGACTATAAGTAAGAGGGTGAACTGTGAAATAAATCTAGTTACCTTCTGGTATCATGCATTGTGGAGACACAACACCTCTCTATATTTTTATGAAGTTTATAATGATTTTGTCTCAATGTTCAAAGGGTTGTTGTTTGGTGAAAATACCCCAAGGATATCTAACCAGGCTAACAAATTCTTAGAGAAAAAAGAAAAACTCTTCAAAAGACTCACGAAGATAGATATAGAAGGAGGTACTAATGAGGTACAAGACCATAAATTAATTCTCAGTTCAATGTTTCTAACAAAGAAACAATTTGACGAACAATTTGAGATATTTAAAGGGTTATGAGTTGAAAAAAATTATGGCATACTTGAATATAATGAAAATGAAATAGACAATTGGCTAGTTGATTATTCTGTGAAAAAACAAGATATTGAGGAAGCAATACATGGTATTTCTCTGTACTTAAGAGACTTGGAAGGCGAATTATTAAACATTAAAATAAAGCATGAAATAAACGTTGCACCAATAAAAAAATATATTGAAGATTGGTTCAAAAAGGAAATTCAAAAATTAAACAAAGAAAGGAAAGAAACAGTTGAGATGGTTCCTATAACTGTCAATGAAGACAATAAAATTATAGCATCAAGCAAGTGAATACAAAATATACCATCATAGTAAGTTCATGCCTATCATATCTTGCTTTCTTTATCAGTTTTTCATCTAGTTAATATGCTTCTTTAAGTAGAAAGGTTTAACCGAAATCTGATAAATTCTCCCTGTCTTCTTTCTAGGTCTTGCTACTCTGTCTTCTCCCACCATCCTCCTTATATATCTCACTTCCTTTTTATATTTTATTTATGTTCCATGGGATCCCGAGTCCTGGTCCTATAGAAAAACACATTTAAATTTCAAGGCTTTGTAACTGACTATATGTTTTTCAGAAATCCCAAGAGAACTAGATCATTTTTTACTTTATGTTATAACTCTCAGTTTTGAGTATAAAGTTTTGACATTGATCTATCATTATCTTTATTTGATCTCCCCATGTGATCACTCTATTAAAGTTCTCTTATGCATGCAGACCATCTTCTTTTATTTTATGTGATAAAAAATGTTTAGTTTAACTATGATGGATGTGATGAATTTTTTTTACCTTTTTTAAGTATATGAAGTGTGAGTTTCCTAGTCATTTTTCAGGGACTCTCTTTTTAAAGGAGAAAATAATTTTTTTTCTTTATTTTTACCTTTTTCTTCTAATCTTTATGTTTCTTTGATTATCACGACATAATTCCTCAAAGTCCTATATTCTAAAAAAAAATCTAGAGTTCTAAGAAAATCTTAAAACAAAGAGGAGTGCCACCTCTATAAAAATGAAGGGGGGTTTGTGTTAGAATATAATGGATGTGCTCATTTTACCATTGAAAATATCTCTATTGTCACCCAAACATAGGCTGAAGCCACCCTCCGAGCACCTTAACCTTGACAGAGAATCACTCTCGAAGCAAACCCTAGGCTAGATAGCCAAACAAAGGGTAGTGTACCTTTACCCAAGGATAACGCACCAACAAGAGCTGATAAGATAGTCCAAACCCTAGCCAAGAGATAGTCCAAGAGAAACGTGATCTGCTAGCTATAACAGCTACAATGGCAACTCTCCTCCAAACCTGCGCACAAAACTGGGCACGGCAGTGCGCACAAGTGCTACTCTGCAATTGTGAAACTGCCTGCCAGAATGAAGACTAGCCTCCTGTATTTATAGTAATTATGGCTAACTCCTTGGGTCGACTTCTCATTCTAGGTATCTGTCTATTCAATATATATTATTTCTTCTAGCCGACTTCTTCCCTTGGAGGCTAATAACATAATACAAATTATCTTCTTGATCCAACAAGTATTCTAGGGTTATTAGCCAACTCATTAGGGTTTCTTCTTGCTTCCTAGAGTATTCTATTCTCATCAGGTTTACACATGGAGGTAAATACCTCCTGCAGCTACCATAATATCAACACTCCCTCCTAGCTAGGGAGGTATTACAGGTAATGGTCTTGAGCACAAAACATACCATTCACCCGGTAGCATCAACATAGTCATCTAGGCTATCTCATGACTAGATCATGAGCACCATCATCACCATCATTTTCATCAGCTGCATCATCTCTCGAAACCATACTCTATCTGAGTAATTAGACATGATGCTCACTCCACAGAGTGACACAAGAGCCATTCTTCTAATATAGAAGAATAAATGTTCTGAACCATTTTCTGTCTGGGAAATCTCTATTCATTGATTATCCATCTAGCTAATAATCATTTTCAACATTGTTGATAGTATTCAAGGAAATCAGAACAATATCATTCAATAGAACACAACTGTGTCTATCCATAGCAGTGCACAACTACAATCCGATGGTACACTACCACACCAAGTAGCACACTGGTACTTGATCAGTAACGTATAGTCACAAATAGTGGAACACATCCACCATAGTAGTATACATCTATTGTCATACAGTATTCATAACAATCATCTGATATCAACCTGCACAGAAACATTGTTATGATATAGAATGAATCATCTGGGCCATTCTTCCACTCACATCTTTGAGATCTTGGAAGAGCATCTACCCTCAAAAAGTAAGACATCAATGATGAGCTATCTAGACTATTCTTCTCAATCAAGGAAGAATACCTGTCATGATTTATGAGCCTGGACCATTCCCCACCTTGGGCCATTCCTTTGACACTAAACAACGTGTAACCTAGAGAGAATGAATCTACCCTAAGGAATGCATGTCCCCGATTGTTGAGCCTAGGCCATTCCCCACCCTGGGCCATTCCTCCGATACTAAATAAAGTGCAACCTAGAGAGAATGAATACACCCTAAGGAATGACTGTTCGGATCATTTCCCCTGTTAACCACAAGAGGAAAAGTTTGTCATGTACCAACCTCCAAAACAGACCATTCCTCATGTTAACCACAATGAGAAATCGTTGTCCGGTGAGGCGGGCCAGTCTTCTTGAGTAACCATCAAGAATAGAGACTTCCCTAGACCACTCCCCATGTTAACCACAATGGGAAGCCGTTTTCTATGGTACATCAGAAATCTGGACCATTTCCGAACTGGAAAATGTATGTTTGTCATAAATCTCAATCCACTTTCCAAACTGGAAAGAATCTGCTCATCCTGAAACATTTTTTGAACCGAAAAATGATTGTCCATCAATCAATAATACATCAGTGCTACCTCCCAACCTGGGAGTCATCTCTTCCTTTTTCAATAAGGAATTTGTCTCCACAAACTCCAGATTGAGCACGCAAACTCTTTCATCTTGGATAGAAGCTTTACCAAAATGTCTACTTATTTTCTCATCTATGGAGATATGTCTTGGAGAACCACTTTTCTCCTTTCTGGATTTTATCACAGATAATGTAATACTTGATTTCAAATGTACTTCGATCTGGAACATTGGTTTTATCTGAAGAATTCATGTAGCTCTGATCAATAAAGTATATCATTGTTGGAAAATTGGAACATATCCATGTGGCACTTCTTTTGTCATCATGAGATATGATCTTTTGAGTAACCATGTTGATACAATATCTATGTTATAGAATATCTTCACCACGCTTCTGTTGTGCACTGGAGGTTCTCCACCAAGTTATCTTCTTCCATCTGCATACAAGGGTCTCTTTCTAGTATGCTTTCAAAGTCTTGAGGTTTTCCTTCATACGCTCTCTGTTCAATTTCTCTCGAGAACAGTCTTTGCATTTATTTGATGTAGAACTCCAACTCATGGATGTTGTGGATATAATGACTCATGTAGAGATATGTTTGGTTTACCAGAACAAGTAATCATCACAGTCTTCTCCCTCTGTCTAGGAGAACCTATAGTTCTAGATCTTGCAATGCTTTCATTCATGAGTCTTCCATACATTGTTCTTCATCACAAGTTTCAGTTCCTCTGCTTGATTTATTTTATTGAGTTCATATCAGGTTGATAATCTTGTGGTTCTTAATACAGTGACTGGTTGTTATGGATTTTCTTTCTTTCTTGGAATCTTCGTGTTCTTCCTAATGTTTTTCTTTAGCTCTTGGGTCCATGGAGTTTCTTATAGATTCCATTCCCTAAAGATTCCACTTTTTCCTTTCATTATAGAATAATGGATGTGGATGGACAACCAGGGATACTTTAAGGCTTCTCTTTGAAGAAGACTTCTTCTGAGGTTGAACTGAGCACATACTATATTTCATGGTTGCTACCATGGATATATACTTCATCATCTTCAGTGGATCATAGGATTAGCTCCCTCCTAATCCTTGCTTCATGCATGCTCTTCTTTTGGTAATATATAATTGGCTCCCTCCATCTAGGAGAGTCCATGCTTTCGTCTGCATCCTTATTGTCTTTTGCAATATATAATTGGCTTCCTTTGTCTAACAGATTCCACGCTTCCATCTTGTTATCTTCTTCAGAAACATCATAAGTCTTTCTCCAATTTCCTCTTGATTGCCGACTTCTTTCTGTCTTTTCTTCTTCTAAGTCTCTTCATGATTGATTACGATTTTGGCTTATCTTGTAATGGATTCTACATGATTTGTTTGATGTATTTCATCTTTTCATGTGTATTATCTAACTTGTATAATGATAGCAATCCTTATCTTGTTGTTCTTCCATAGGTATAGTTCTTCTTTGAACACATTATCTTCAAGAGATATATATACAAGATATGTACAGAGACGATGCAAATAAGATATGTACAAGAACTAAGAGCAATATTGTTACCTTTAGAAGAAGAAGTCTCTTTCATCCTTCTTATTCTTCTTTGTAGGTTCCTTTTCTTTGGCAACTGATGCTTCATGTTTCTCCTTCCTTTTCTTTAGCTCAGGACATTGGCTCTTGTAGTGACCATACTTTCGACAATTGAAGCATTGTATTTTCGAAATATCTTTCTCTTGATTTGGATTACTCCTTGAACCAAACTTCCTTTTGTTCCTGAAATCCTTGAAACTTGTTGTGAAGGCTTGATCATCGTACTTATTTTGGGGTTTCTCTTTTTCACTGATCCTTGATTCTTCTTGAGCACAATAATTTCAAAGTTATTCAAATGTCAGATACTCCTTCCTTGTGTTCATTCTTGCGGAAAATGCATCCCACGTCTTGGGAAGACCATTGAGTACTATGTTCACCAATCCCTTCTCTGAAATGATCTCTTCAATAGCTTGTAATTGATCTCTTAACTGAGAGATTCTCACAAAGTATGATGTTATGTTGTCATCATCATTCATCTTCATGTCACGGAGCTCATTCTTCAGACTCATTATTTGTCCAATGTTTCTGACTAAGAAGAGGTTTGTTAGGGCATCGTACATCTTCTTTGATGAGTCAAGATGGGAGATGTAGGGTATCAAGTGGTCTTTTATAGATTTCACTATGATACTCATAGCATTGATGCCACCATCTTTGAACTTCTCCATAACTGCAACGTTCTGCGGTTCCTTCTCTTTTCCTTCTTCAAACTCTAGTTTCACAATCTTTCCTTTCACGATATCCAACGCTTTATTCTTGGCAAGGATGAGGTCAATCCTTGAATTCCATGCTCTGAAGTTAGAAGCTCCATCTAACTTGTTTTTTGACTTCATGGAGTAAGTCATGGTTGTTTTAACTTGGTTAACCCTAGATTTGACCAGAAACTCAAACTTGACATCTTGGCTTGCTGGGAGTATCAGGAGATGTGCTAGGCTAGGGCACACTCATCTGTCTAGAAATTAGGCCAATCCCTTCACATAAGGTGCATGAATGAGAGGATTAGGGTTTCTGCAACTGCACCTGCTAGTAACCCTAGCGACAGTGCTATGGTGACTGCTCCTGCTAGAAACCCTAGCGACAGTTCTTCAACGAGCTTAATATCCTTACAACTATCTTTCCTTATAGTGGTTAGACTTAATGAAGGAGGTGTGGGCCCATAACCTGTTAGAATATAATGAATGTGCTCGTTTTACCATTGACAATATCTCTATTTTCACCCAACCATAGGTCGAACCCACCCTCCGAGCACCTTAACCTTGACAGAGAATCACTCTGGAAGCGAACCCTAGGCTAGATAGCCAAACAAAGGGTAGTGTACCTTTCCTTAAGGATAGCGCACCAGCAAGAGCTGATCATATAGTCCAAACCCTAGCTAAGAGATAGTCCAATCCAAACGTGATCTGCTAGCTGCAACAGATGCAATGGAAGCTCTCCTACAAACCTACACACAAAACTGGGCCCTGCAGTGCGCACAAGTGCTACTCTGTAATTCTGAAACTGCCTGCCAGAATGAAGACAGGCCTCCTGTATTTATAGTAATTCTGGCTAACTGCCTGGGCCAAATTCTAATTCTGGGTATCTCTATGTTCAGTATATATTATTTCTTCTGGCTCACTTGTTCTGTTGGAGGCTAATAACCTAATGCAAATTATCTTCTTGAGCTGACAAGTCTTCTAGGGTTATTAGCCAACTCATTAGGGTTTCTTCTTGCTTCCCGGAGTATTCTATTCTCATCAAGTTTACATGTGGAGGTAAATACCTTCCGCAGCTACCACAATATCAACAATTTGTATCCCCATGAGGTTGTTTTTTCGGTCCTGACAGATTCAAGCATCAACAATGTCCTAGATAATAAGGGTGTGGTTGTAGTTATAATCCTAAGACTTTCATCTATTGTTTCATTTATTGTTTTGTTGATATTCCAAAAAAGAGAAACACTATAATTTACTAAGAATGAGAGTTCATGATTTGTGTAGACATTAATTATTAGTTGTATTGGCCAACTTAGTGAGAGATAGGTCAATGTCACTGTGAGAATGACAATGACTGCACTAAGTGAGGTTGGATGTAGAGTGGTATGTTCTTTGGTTGGACCATAATATAGATTTATTGGAGAAGTGGTTGTGTATATTCCCTTTTTTCTTATTGAGAGAAGAGGGGTGAGGTATGGAAAACACCATAGAGATATGCATGGAAGTGATTGAAGAGAATATCTAGGGAATGTGTTTAAGATAGATTATATAGGGTAGGTGTAGACATAAGGATGGTTTTACAACCAAGTAATAGGCCCTACGATATCATAGGGAGTTGGGGAGAATGTAGTGATAGTGAGGGTGTCTTAGGATGAGCACTAAGAGAAAGGGACTGTGAGGTAAATGGTATTGGAATAACAATAGAAGAAATAATATTTATGATTGGGAGACACTTACGACGATTGAGTTGTTACATCAAGTCATGGGATGCGAGTTTTGTTTTATTCCCATAGTCAAGTGTAATAGTGGCTAGCTAGTCTTTAATCTATTAATTATGAGTGAAAAGGAATTTGGAATACTAAATAGTATTTTCTAGAGTTAGGATATAGAGACATGAGTTTTTTATGCTAGGGTTTGTGTAGGTTTCATATAAGTGACACCATTTATTTAGGCTATTGGATGAAGGGCAAAAATATTTATCATTTTCTGGTCAAGTGGGAGAAGGTCTTAGGTTAGTAGGAGGGATAGGAGGAGTAGGGTTGGTAGTGAGGTGAGGGTTTCAAGAAGTTTGGAAATTAGGGAACCTTTCTACTTTTATTTTAAAAAGAAAGTAATAGATATAGGATTTTTCAAGGGAGCTTCTTTCAAACAAGTCACATCAAAAAATTAAACAACAAATAAGACACAATTAAATTTGAGAATAAGTACCTCATCTAGATATGGAATCTAGAGATAAATTTAGAGCCATCTGAACAACTCAATGTACTGCAACACTATTTTCCCAAGTTCTTGATGGAGTTGTAACCACCTACACATGAGATTGGAGATGCAACCTATAGGATAAAAAAATGCCTAATGGTGAAACAAAATGTGTCCCAAGTGGTGATGTTCTTTGCAGTGAATTTGGAAGTAGCAATGTCATTAGATCAATGTATATTTCTTGCGCTATGGATTGAGAACACTGCTTGATCCCTTTGAAATGGTTGTTGGAAAGAGTAGGTGTTGATCCTCTATTATATGGGGGCATGTTTAGAAGTATGTTTTGAGGATATAGACTGAATAATTTAAGGTTTATCCATTCAATTATAATTTATATTTTATTAAGGAAATTCTTGTATTGAGATGAAAGATAGAGCACTATGATTTTTTTATTACGACTTCCTGTAACAATTTCCTAAGCTCTGAAGGTATGGTTTCCTTAGAGGCTTTGGTCTCTTATGATGAACATTATTTATCAGGAGCCATGAGTGAACTAAGAGGATGAGGGAGAAATATCTACAAAATTTTAGTGGCTAAAGAACCGTAGCGCACTAGAGAAGGGTGGATTTTTCATTCAACTATAACTTTCCTAATATTTTCTTCATTTTCAAAGTATAATCAAAATTTACAAATTTACCTCTCAATTAAGTAACCAACTTCTCTCAATTATAATCTTATCTTTTCCCCTCCAATTTGTGTCCCTCTTCGACTCTTGTCAACAATCATATGAAAGGCTCATCAATATTTCACAAACAATTTTCCCTCTTTGGTGCCTATAACCTTCACACTCAAAGTCATTAGAGAAATTTTGAGCCATAAAATGGGGCTTTTAAGGAAAATAATAGTTAAAATAATAAAATAAGAGTACCTATACTTGAAATTTGAGTAAGCATATAAAGTGATCACTCAAAAATATGATTAAAAAAGTATTTTTCTTTGTTTCACTCCAAAACTATTTACCCCTATGGTTGACATCATCACCTTGAATCATATTGTTTCTTTTAAAGTTGATGTTGATAACACACACAAAAAAAAAATAAGCCCATTTTTATTGTCAAAATTTCTCTAATGATTAGTGTATTTCTTTAATCCACTTCACCAATTATTTTGGATTTGAACTTCCATAAAAATTGGCACCGCTAAGTTTTCTTTTTGATGGCCCAACCAAACCAAAACATACTCCATATGGACTTTGCCTCACTCAGAGCACACCCATACTCTACCCTCAGCCAACTAGCACTAAGTCTTTAGTCATGCAAAATGACAGGAACATGCCAAGTCATGTCAAACCCACATGTCACATGTCAAACTAAACACTTAGCAAATTAACACATACACTTGTTCTTTGTTCATATGTTATACTTAACCAACAACATGTAAGCATACATAATGGAACACGACACAAATATATGTTGGGTTACAAACGTGTGCTTAACACCCATATAATCTCATAATATAGGAAGTTACAATTACAAAGATTTTACAACAAATTCACAACTCACACAATTATGAAAACCGTACCCTCGCCAAGTCATCCCACAACTTGCCTTGGTCTTTGTTTTCACATGATCTCTTGCTAGACTCTTTGACCAAAATCTTCGTTTCACCCAAACCTACTCATCTCACTATGATCATCGCAACAAATTATTCCAACTTCGATTGTGCTTTGTCGTCACTTGGCAACTCGTTCACTTTTGTGATCTTCATGTGCACTCGTTTCCTTTGGTTGTGCTTCTCCATACTTTGTCTTCGTTTCCCAAGTCCTCTTGTTCTCTAACTCAAGTTCTAAAATGTGCAAAATTTGATTTGTGATGAGTATGAAAGAAAACAAATCACAACAACACATGAAGAGAAGATGAAATTTAGACACCCTATACCTGTGCATGGAATTTTGGAGGTTCTTAGCCTACACTAGAGCCAACAAAACATCCTCTACATAATGTTACCATGTATATCCCAACATGGAGAAATCACACACAAAACATAATAATGTCACAACGCAAGGAATGGGTAACAAAAGAAGACATTGTGGAGGTGGCATCTCAAGGTGGATGGAAGGATTAGGACCTAATCAGAAGGAGTGGAAAGATAAATGTGATATGTTGTTAAAGCATCTACTAAACCTTAATGTATGATAGTAACTTTTCATTACTTATAATTTTTATGTAATTATAACCTCTCATTGCATAAAGCTTAGTGAGGTGTTCTACATCTCATTATGGGGGAGATGTTGTCATGTTAACCTTATATTATATAAGGTAAGATAAAACAATTAAAGCCCGAGCAATTTTAAAAAATTAATAATAATAAAATAAAAATTAATGAACCATTATATATTGCACACATATATACTAAGTACTTACATATGACAACGTCTAAAATACTAATTCCTTCATATTAAGTGATATTAAAAAGAATTAAATTTGATTCCTTTGGATGCTTCATAGATCTAGATTTAAGATAAATCTAAATTGGTTTAGAAGAGAACACCAAAATATTATCCTTTCATTAATATTATTAATATTAATTACACACTCTTAACACCTCTCCTCTCATGTCATGTCTTGTCTACATATATATATATATAAAATAAAATAAAAAAAGCCTACCATAAATCACCATCACCACATCTTAGAATCCCTCCTCACATTATAAGTATTGTCATGTAGTCGATTGAGGAGATACTATAACTTGTTTTGTTGATACCTTGTATGTTTAAACTAATGCTCATAAACATCTCGCTAGTTCATTTTGGAGAGCAGTTATCGAGGAGAGCATCTGGCACCGAATCATAATTGAAAAATACCTGGGCCGCTCTGTAACTGGATTCGAAAGACTTCCTTTGAGCTTAAGAGGGCATCTCCCTTCTGGAGAGGCCTGGTAGCCTCCACACCAGTGATTCTCCACTGGCTTAGTTGGAAGCCTGGCTCTGGCACGGTGATTAATATTGGAAAGGATATGATCCTCAGGCTGGAGGATAGCTCTCTCCTCTCTCCTTCATTGTGCACTCATCTCCGTTCATTAAACATTCTGACTTTAGCACAGGCCAGGTTTCCGACTAGTGTCCAGGCTCTGCCGAAATACTGGAAGGGATGTCGCGACCTGTCTATTAGTGGACCGTGGGCGGCTGAATGGACTCGTTTC
Organism: Picea sitchensis; assembly: GCA_010110895.2. NCBI lineage: Eukaryota > Viridiplantae > Streptophyta > Pinopsida > Pinales > Pinaceae > Picea > Picea sitchensis. Next base: position 50,019 of record SNQJ01S0025754.1, read on the forward strand.
ATATCTGCTATTAGAAGTGCCGGCATCTACCATACAGAAGAACCAGATTCGCTGTTGTGGGATGGAGGAGATGCCACGGGTACCCTCTCGGCAAAGAATTTGTATGGCTCTTCTTAAACAGAGTAACCTCGGCGTTAAACTATTTATCTAGCTCGCGGGGAAGGAGAGAATACTCACTTGGGACCTGCTCCGTCGGCGAGGATGGGAGGGGCCCGGTATCTGTTTACTTTTCCGCCGACAACTGAAGACGTCCATCATCTACTGGTACACTGCGATTTTGCGAGGGGGGTCTGGACTTGCCTGCTCAAGCATTTCTCGCTTCCATTCTCCTGGAGAAGCGACACCATCTCAGACTGCTTTCATTTGTGGAACGCTCTAAAATCCCCTCCAATTTGCTTGGCCGCCCACGTCTGCTGGCAATTATGGTTAGAACGGAAGAGAGTGATCTTTGAGGATCGGCCACCTACCCTGCTGAATGTTGTGCACAAAGTACTGACTTCCTTCTACTGGAAACAGCCTTCCGTTACATTCACAAAGCTGTCGACTTCAAGCTGCCAGTTGGGTACACACTTGCTTGCTTTGAGGGTGCAGGGCAGACTACTGGTGTTTGTGGAGCTGGAGGCTTCTTCAAAAATCACCCATCAAGGATCACTAAATGGTTTTTTAATTGCAGTATGGGCACGAGCACTAAAACAGAGCTCCTGGGCTATGGACCTCTCTCTTTTTAGCTTCCTCTTGGTCTATTAAACACTTACTTGTTCTGGGTGACTAGAGAGTCATTATTGATTGGATTACTCAAAAATCCAATCTCCACTTTGTCCACATATTTCCAAATCTCATAACAACGAAGCTAACGCTCTCTCAAAGAGAGCACTAAAAGATGTGGCAGGGAGACTCTAGATTTTTCACTGCGATAGAGGAATAGAAAGTCCTACATCCTACATTAGCATCTTTTGATCGTGTTTGCTGTCCCACTTTGTTGAATAGCCGTTTTGGATTGCTACTTTGTATGGACTGCTGTCCAATTCCCACTTTTGATTGCTGAGAGTTTTTTGTACCGATCCATTGCTGATTATGCACTGACCAGGGTCCATAGCTCGCTGGTGTCAACTTGTAAATGAATTTATACTCTATATAAATTCGAGAAAAAAAAAAAACTAATGCTCATAAAATCCTTCTAATATATAATAGTAGATAGCTATATAGCTATATGATATTTTAGTTTGTAGCCTTATACGGATTAATAGAAGAGCGCGTTCCGAGGAAATGTGGAATAATGAGTTACAGACAAATATAAATAAGCTTGATAACTTTATGTAAATGGCTTTCTTGAATTAAAGTTTATATAGGCAAAGCTTGAAGTATCTCTCGAAAATTTACAATGGAATTTTAAAATGAGTGTTGTGGATGTCATATTCAATATTTTGACGAAAAATCGTAAAACGGAGTGGGGCAGTTAACAATTGCCGTTTATATAGACTTTGGTTGTTGAAGAAGTCAATTTGGATTTGATAGAGGATAACTGAAAGAAAAATGCCGTTTATATAGACTCTCGGGGTTAAGAAAGTCAATTTGGATTTTGTTAGAGTAACGAAAAATAAACTCATTTTTGTGGAGGCCGTTGAAATCAGAACCAATTCTTATGTGCGCTCACCAATTTTGTAAGTAAAAGTCGACATAGAGACAGCGAGAATATTTTTGAAAATTACTTCCTTTCATTTGAATACATTATTACGTAGTAAAGAATCATTATATTGTTTTTTACAAATTCTATCATATTTGTAAACGATTTGTTGAAAGTGTATATATTTGAGTGGGTTTTTAACAAATTCTATAATATTTGTAAACGAATTGTTGAAAGTGTAAGTTTTACTTACCGAGATTGTAATGTGGAATTGTTAGTAACGAGAATAGGATTTATGAATCCATTTACAATATTAATATTTTTTAAACTACAAAATTTTATAATTATTAATTGGGATTTTCGTTACCAAATTTTATCATATACCCAGCATTAAAAAGATTACTACTACACCAATACATTGCTCCCGTTTCTTTGACGTAAAATCAATGAAGAAGAAACAATTTGGTTTATTGTATTGCAGGATGAGGACAGAGACACAGCGTCTACATTATATAGAATAATATGCAGAGTACGCACGTGCATGACATGCGGCTCCGATTCTACTAAAATATATAGACATATTGCATAGACAAATCTTGGCCTCCATCCTCTGCTATGCTAAGATCAGATGAGACTGCAAGATCTGTTTTAAATAATTAGCTAAAATATTTGTATTAATTGGAAGTTTATATAACATATGAGGTGTGGTCAGTACATTGTTATGAACGTTCTGTTTTTCATTTAATATATGAGATGATATCCGATCTACTTATTGCTTATACTCACAGTAGCTCATTTTCATCACTTCGGTGCGAATCATATCATGATTTACTAAGAATGTTGAAGAGAATCCACGCAATTCTTTCACACCATATGTCGTGCGAAAGTAAATATCTTATATAAAGTTGGCAGGGTAATAAAATTATCTTATATAAAGTTGACAGCGTTATAAAACAGATTAATATCAAACAAAACCGTGAGAGGTTTATGATCAACGCCCCAGGTTTATTATTACACAATTATGGTAAATGGTCAGTTTTAATCTTCTTTTAATTATAGATATGATTTGATGGTCAACGCCCCAGGTTTATTATTACACACCTGGTAAGTTTTAATTTTTTTAATTATAGATATGATTTTAATGTAAATTATTTCATATTCTTAGAATATTTTTGGTTATCACAATAAATAAAGGGTTATGATTTCAACCATTAATTTCATTAATTTATTAATTTCAAGGGTTATCATTTCAATCATTAACTTTCTTGCATGACAAAACATGTGGATATATCATTAAAACTAGTGATTAGAGTAATTAACATAATAATAGATAATCATAAATTTAATAATTAAATAAAGGGTTATGATTTCAACCATTAACTTATTTGCATGACAAAACATGTGAGTATATCATTAAAACTAGTGATTAAGGTGATTAACATAATAATGGGTAATCATAAGTTTAATAATTACCCTTGGTTTTTATTTTGAATGACAAACTTTAAATGTCCACCATAAATAAAATATTTCAGTTTCTAACTTGAATAAAATATTTTTATATATCAATTTTTTATCTTTACACACACACACATACACACATATATATAGTCCATTCCAACTACCACATCCGGTTAAGGTGTGGCCTTTAGAGTGTGGACACCCAAAAACTCAACCATGTTAAGGGTTGGTGTGGCAAAGGCAGGATTAGATGCCCATATGTCTTGGTTTCTTAACTAATGGTTGAAATGTTGGTCCCTCAAGGAATTTCTAACAAACAAACAAATATATATATAGTAATTGAAATAACAATTTTTTTTTTGTATTGATAGGTGTTTATATTCGAATGTGAGAGAGATGTTTAATTCCTTCAATACTTAACATGAAGCTGACAAGGGAGATTTTAAAAAATATTAATAACAAAATTGATTTCAATCTCTCATAGAAATAAAATAGTTTAATGTCCACCTTAAGTAAATCTTTCAATATCATATATATATATATATACCTTATTGGGCGTCAATTTGTTATTTATTTATGATCCAATTCCATTAGTGAATCCATTTTCTCTTTCTCTTTAATGGGTTTGATATCCAATTTATTTACCAAACTAATTAAGACTAAATTATTGATTAATTTGTGTTTTAACTCTTTATTCCTATCTCTCATGTTGAAATTTACTTTAAACTCTTCTTATTCAAATAAACATATTAAATTTATTGTTAATTATAACATTTGCAAAGCTTCAATCATATAAAATCATTACATTAACAAGTTTGTTTCACTAAATCTTCACAACTTTTAAATTAATATCCATGCATATTCTCATCACATTTATGTCAATGATATCGATTAATTTAATGCCAATGTAAAAAACAATTTTAATATTTATTAATAAAATAATATCATTTTAATAAATTAATAACACTTTATTTTAATATGTATTAATAAAATAATATTATTTTAATAAATTAATAAAAAAAAAATATTGTTAATAGAACATATCGTTTATTTAAAGTAAGTCATGGTACTTAGGTTTTTGTTGTCAATAGTCCACATATCCTTTATTTAGTTTAAACTATGGTGCATTCTACTCATTGGGAACCCTTTCTTGTTATGTTTACTAGGCCTTTATCACTTTTCACAAACCTTTTGGCATTCTTTATTAAAGACACCTCACTCCATTCTTTCCTTCAATTTTTTACACAACTTTCATACACATAATTCATTCTTTCTTCCAAATTTTTACACAACTTTACATATAATGGAAACCCTTGATACTTAGGATTTTGTTGTCAATAGTCTAAATATCCTTTATTTAGTTTAAACTATGGTGTATTCTACTTATTGGGAACCTTTTCTTGTTATATTTACTTGGCTTTTATCTCTTTTGACAAACCAAAAATACCTCACTCCATTCTTTCCTGGATATGTTTACACAATTTTCATACAATTAATCCATTCTTTCTTTGAAATTTTTACACAACTTCTATACGCATAATGAAAACCCTTAAATTTTCCATTTGGTGACAAAAAATTTCATTAATCTATTATATTTGATATACTAGAAAAATTATTAAATATTAATAACTTCAAATTATAAAAAATCTTTATTTAAAAATAAAAATAAAAAATATCACATTAAGATTAAGACATTTGTGATCCATTACCCGTATGTGAGTGGAATGAACTAAGTTTAATGCATAAACAATTTGTATGTTGAACTATCAAACAACATCAAACATATGTGAGTGAGTGGAATGAACAAAGTTTAATGCATAAACAATTTGTATGTTGAATTATCAAACAACATCAAACATATGTGAGTGGAATGAACTAAGTTTAATGAAGAAACAATTTGTATGTTAAACTATCAAACAAAGAAATTAATCAAACACCATCAAACACGTGTAAGTGGAATGAATTAAGTTTAATGAAGAAACAATTTATATGTTAAACTATCAAACAAAGAAATTAATCAAACACCATCAAACATATAAATTAATGAAACTGCTTTAAGTTATATAAAATCATTATCTTTAAAAATATTTCAAAGTTGCAGCTGCACTTGTGAGCTCATTACCTTTATGCGAGTGGAATAAAGTTTAATGTAAAACAATTTGAATGTTAAACAATCAAACAACATCAAGCATACAAACTATTAACACTTTCGAAACATACAAATTATTAACACTTTCGATATTTTGGTTAAGTGAATATATCTATTAATTTAAATAAAAAGGTTATTTGTTGAGAGAGATTCGTTATGGATAAAAAGATAATAGTAGCGAAGTAGGTAATATTTGATTCAAAATACAAACAAAAGAGTTCATTTTACAAAAGAATAATTTAGAAAGGTAATGTAGTGTACTCGCTGTCATGCTATGGTTAAAAAATGATCAAATATAATTTTGATACCAATTTTAACGAAAATTAAAAAAAAAAAAAAAAAAAAAAAAAAAAAAAAAAAAAAAAAAAAAGCATAATATGATATACAATCTTATGCAATTGTCAATATTAATTAAAAACATGATTACAATTAATATTAGTATGCAAAATAACAATTAAATACACATAACAATATTAAATCATATAAAAACATTGATTTGAATGCAACATTTATTTAAAATATATTTATAATAAGTAACAATAAATAAGATAAAACTTCAGACTAAATGAACAACAATTTAATTCAACATTCAATAGAAATAAGCATAATGAATATGATCATTTATCTTAATAATAAGATGGAAAACTTACTACAAAGGATACATGTTCGACCCAAATGTAGATTTGATGTTCTAGTTCTTAACAACAAGTCACCCTAGAGGTGGGGCTGTGAATCCACAAGAGATAGTGGTTCCTAAGGCTAGCTACTGTCCATTCTCAATAATTGTTTCCTATAGACATTCCAATCCACCAACTCTCTTTCGCTCAACCCACACAACCCAAGGAATGAGATTCCCTTCTCTAACATGCAATCTCTCAAGCTATCCCACCTCCTCTACCATGCAGTCTCTCAATCTATCCCACCTACCTCCAAGTCTTTATCAAAGGTTGGAAAACAAATCTCTTTGTTGGGGACACCAGGAATCTACAGTTGCAACATGAATTCTCACAACAACCATTTGTTTGCACTCTTGATAATTTCTTGAATAGAATGTTACTCATATGCCTACCGCCTATATCTCCATGAAATTATAGCTCCAAAATGATGTTATACATGCCCACTTTGGCTACCTTCAAGCTTCAACACTTAAAACTCCTTTGATGTCCCAAAAATATACATGTAAAAACTACTCTCTTTTCCCATACAAATTTCTTTCTTTTCCCATTCTTGCTTGACTCTCACTCTTCCCCAAAAGGATTTACTTGACTCTCACACATCGACCATCTTACATGTATTAAATGATTGGGGCTTGGAAACACTCAAAGGAGAAGGGAAGATTTATAGTAAGTATAATTTAAAAAGATGGTTTGGTTTTAATAAGAATGGGTAATAACCCCCCTTGGACACCCCCTCTCTAAATGTAACATCCATGTTGTAGTCCACATTTTAATTAATGCATAGTGTATATATGAAGTGTAGCTATGGCCAAGCAATGTAATATGTGAAGTGTATTTCTTTTTTTAAATAAATAAAATTTGATACCAATTGTCGGGGGACATGGAAAGAGATGGGGGATGATTTTTCCACAAGAGAGCGGAATTCCTAAGAGGCGTCGAAGGGGGATTATTTATGAATATTAATCAAAGTCCATACTTCTGAATTTTATTATCATTGGGGACAAAACTTATGTTTTTTGGTTGAGTGTGTGCGAGCCCAATCATTAAACTCTTGTAAGAGGGTGGGTGTATAGAGTCACATCCCATAGTTATTGGGAGAATGGTGTTGAAATACAATCAACATTGGGTAGAGTGACCAATCATCCGGCTTGGGAAAATAGAGGAAATTTATATAGGAAGAACAAATATTTTTACAAACATATTTTGCATGAACAACAAGCAAAGAATAGGGAAGAAGAACACTAGAGACATGGATAAAGAAGGTTGGGTGAATTAGGGAGCGTTTTTTGAGTTAAATATTGAAGAACTAGGTTTTAAGCCCTGAAGAGGGAACTCCTGTGTGAGTTGCACTGTAAAACCATGGTACTATTGTTCTTTCCTTGTAGTGAGTTCCTTTGACATCCCATTAGTGAGATTCCCAATTACCTGTGCCAAAGAGACCCTGATAAATGATTGGGATGTATCATGGAATGAAAGAAGATAAGGGGTACATTCCTTAGGTTGTGGAGGTCAAGAGGAAGAAAGATTGTGGAAATCAAGATAGATGTAGGAGAACAACCTAAGGTTGTGGGATATCTGAATTGTGAGTGGTCAATGAAAGAAACCATTTTCTTGTGGATTCCTAGCCTCGGCTCAGGGGTGACTTGTTGCCGATATCTAGAACAAGAAGTCTATGGTTTGGTGGAACTTTCATTCTAGGTAGATGGTTTTACAATTGTTTTAAAAAAGATAAGTGTTTATCTATTGTCTGAGTTAATTTATGAGTTTAACCGAGGTGCCTTTTAATCCATGAGTGGGAATGATTTATATATATATTTTTAGAAGATTTTATTTGTTGCACTCATGTCATTTCAACATGTTGTAGATACATATAAATAAACGGTATCAGAAAATAGATAAATATGTGTATAATTTGTAGATGGTAAGCTACAAAACTTTAGTTAGCGGAAAAAAATTATATTTATGTGTATTTCCGTGGAGTAGTGTTCCTCAGATTAAGTCGAGGCATGTTATAGATTGGTATCAGAGATTTTTGGTTCTGTTAGCAATAATTCTAGTCATGGGTTCGAGAAGCTTTCAGCCTTGCTAGGCTCACAAAGTGCTCAAACACAGCTCAGAAGAATTCTTGTTTTTCCAAGAAGCGGATCAAGCGAGCGGGCAAAGTTTTTCTATTTACAGCCAAGATCCGTCCACGAAGCAGATCAACGGTTACTGGGATCTCGGAGTTCCCATTTACCCAACATTTAGCAGTAAAGGTGTCCCTTCTGTTTGGAGGTTAAATATAGGTCGTTCGATCCAGGGGCACGTGTCGCGAGGGCTAACCATCTCGGTGTTTCGCCCGTCGTATTTTCATCATTCAAAGGGCAGCTTCGTTATTCCGCGAGACGCGAAGTGCCGAGAAGATCGGAGTCGTCTGTTAGCAGAGACATGTCGCGAGAGATCCCGCGGAGTCGGGGATAGGGGAACTGGAAGCCCCGTGCACATGGTAGCAGAAATCCCCTTATCCCGATGCCCAATTTCTCGATATCGGGGGTAGCTTTCAATAATGGAAGACAGGTGGCAGGCTACGCGCCAAGGAGCTGGCCGTCAACAAGTCAACGGCCATAAGCCATCGGGTTTCGGGGAATCGCAAGTTTAGTGAACACAAACATCGTGTCAACAAGAGCGCCGAAATCCCGATGGAAAGTTGGACCACGGTCGCGCAGGGACAGGTCATATGGACTATGGACTAACCGGTAGGGGCTAATTCCCGGGAGAAAGAGCTCATCGCATATCGGGATATCG
>SNQJ01S0025754.1:68735-80640 GCA_010110895.2 Picea sitchensis
TGTTTTGTTCCAAGTATATGTGGGCATTTTGGCCACTTTTGTAAGCATCGATGGTTGAGCAGAGCTCCCTGGTTGTAAAATTTTAATGAAGCATTGTTGTTTTGGTTATGTATGAGCTTTGGAGACTTCTTGCCTTATGAATGACAGTTTCTGTCATATATTTGTTTACACTGTGTTAGAGCAGCCCGGAATTGGAGGATCCAGTCGAGCTGTAACTATTGTAGGATGATGTTGTAATGGATCACTGTAATAGTTACGGAGCCTCTAATCAGTCACTGTAATTTCCTTAACGCTGAATGACTTGGAATTGGAGGATCTAGTCAAGTCATCTTCCAGTTTCTTGAAGCCCTCAACCAGGAGGATCTTGTTTTCAGAGTTTTTCTTCTACAAACCGCTGCAAGCCTGATCCCCAGAGTTGTTTGTTCACTTTCTTTAAGTCTTCCACCTGTCCATCTTTAAATAAACCCACTGGCTGAAGTTAGGATTCCAGACCTCCTCTGTTCTTTACATATCAGACTCAGTCCCTGAGTTAGAATAATACCTCCTAGGGCCATTATCTCCATTTGATCACCCTTCATAAACAAATTGTGACATAAAACTGATGGGCATTGGGCTCTGCTCCTGCAAGAAATCCAGGAGTGACTTCTGACGCTAACAGGTTCAACATAGGATTTGTGTGTGTCAGATATCAACATGAACTTGGTAAATTTTTCATTTCAGCATTTGAGCTCTCTCGAATTTTGGGAAAATGGTAAAATATAAGTGAAATCCCCAAATTTCTAAGAAAATTCAAGTCATAATTGCACTCAAAATGGTTGCCGTGTAGGAGTCATTTTGACTTCCAAAAAACTGAATTTGGTTTATACAGGAGAGTTAGTCACTTTCATTATGGTCGTGAAGGTCATCGGGGGGGATATGGAAAATCAAATAAGTGAAAGAAAGAATATTGGTGCACCATATGTGCATTCAATTTTGGTTTTGCACAGTGCAGAACATGTGGTGTGTGGTATGCGCATTGAATATTGGTGTTTCACGGTACAGATCTTAAGGTGAACACTGAATAATGGTGCATTGTATGTGAATTGAATATTGGTGTTGCATTGTGCGAAATTGGTGGTGCACACAGAATATTGGTGCATGGTGTCTGCACTAACTATTGGTGTTGTGGAGTGTAGAACTTCTAGTAGGCATGAAATAATGATGCACAATATGTCCACTAAATATTGTTGTTGTGCATTTTGGAACTTACGGATGATGAATATCAACGTGCGGTACAAAACTTCTGCACACTAAATATTGGTGTGCGGTACAAAAATTGTGCAAACTAAATATTGGTGCATGATATAAAAGTTATGTGCACTAAGTATCAATGCATAATAAAAAAATTGGTGCATGCATGGGTTTCAAAAATGAATAAGATAAGGAGGAAAAGAAATAAAAATTAATGTCAATAGAAGCAAGTCGATTTAGCAGACTATTAAAGTAGTAAACTAGTGATTTTTTGCTAAAATTTCTAGTTTTTTAAGGTCATCAAGGTAGATTTTCCTAAATAGAAAGATTGTATTGGTGTGAAATGGGTTTATAAAACAAAATTTAAGTAAAAGGGTGAAGTTGAAAGACACAAGGAAAGACTAGTAGAAAATGGGTTTGCACAACAACATGGAATTGATTTTTAAAAAACCTTTGCATCACTCGCTAGACTAGATACAATAAGGGTACTCTTAGCAATATTTTCTCAAAACAAATGGAATTTAAATACCAAATGGATGTGAAATATTCATTCTTAAATGGAATTCTTGAAGAAGAAGTATATGTGCAACAACCACCAAGGTATGGGATAAAAGGACATGAAGATAAGGTATACATGCTAAAAAAGGATCTCTATGGCCTCAAGCAAGCTCCAAGAGATTGGTACAACATGATAGAATCTTATTTGATAAGCCATGGAAATAGTAGAAGCAACAATGAACCCACTCTATATACAAAGGTAAATCAACAAGGGAAAATTATAATTGTTTTTTTATATGTTGATGACATTATTTTCAATGGAAACATGTGAGTAGATGATTTTAAATCAACAACGAGACAAGAATTTGAGATGAAAAATTTGGGTTTGATGAAGTACTTCCTTGGCATAGGTAAATCAGTTAGGATCTGGAATCTTTATATGTAAAAAAAAGATGCATTAAATGTGTTGAAAAGGTTTAGAATTTTGAACTGCAAGGTAAGCCCCCCCCACACCCCGTGTAAGGTAATGGGGTTCAAATGCAGTTGAAACAAAGCCTCTGAATTAGGAAGATAATCAGGCTCCACAACTAACAAAATGATTTTGAGATACATTTCAAGAACAAAATGATATGGTATTTTATACTCAAACACTGAAATAATTGTTTGATTGGCTATAGTGACAGTGACTTTGCACATAACCTAGATGATAGAAAGAGTACTTTTGTGTATTTTTTTCATCTCAGTTTAGGTGTGATTTCATGGGAATCCAAAAAGCATCCCATTATGATAATATCATCAAGAAAATTTGAATATGTAGCACCAACGAAAAAATATTATCAAGCAGTTTAGTTACAAAGAGTAATGAATGAACTTCAACAAGGACATGAAAGACCAACTCGAGTTTATTGTGATAGTAATTCATCCATAGCCCTGTCAAATAATCATGTGTTTCACCAAAAAATAAATCACATAGACACAAAATATCATGTTATCACATAGCTTCTAAAACCATTTGGCCTATATACTCACAAATCCATTGGCAATAGATGTTTTTGAATTTCATAGATAGGATCTAGGTGTTGTAGATTGAAGCATTCAATGATTTTAATTAATGGGGAGTGTTGACATATAATTACTCCCGATAACTACTTTTAGCAATTGATGTGGTAGTTCTAGAAAGCTCTAGAAGAGCCAATGATATTGACTTTGAAAACCTAGTCCTAGACTATTCTCGTCTAGATTATTTATGAGAATTTCTCCATATCTTTCTTCATATGTATATATACCTATTATGGAATTCAATGAAATTAATCAAGTTTTAAAGCCACAACTCATTTGTGTAACTTTGTGTGATTTCCATGTGCACTTAAAAGTTCATACAACTGCAATTGTAGATAGCCCCTCATTCTATCAAAAGCTAAGTGCGACATGTGGTCAAAGAAGCCACTAAACCTTAATGTATAAGAGTAACCTTTCACTACTTACATTTTTTTTTGTGTAATTAAAATCTTCCATGAAAATATTCTCCTTTCATTAATATTAATCGTAACCATTAAAAAAACCTATCATCCATCACAATGTCACATTACCAATAGGGAATACCTATTGAAATAATTAAACAATAGTTTTATTTATAACCTTGTGAAAAAGTTTATTTTTAAAATGTGTTGTTCTTTTAGGGGGATTTCTCTCTCGAATTTTCGTGGTTTGTCCATAACCATTTGGAATCGTTTGTCCATAACTATTTGGAACGGTACACATTACGTGTTTTTGTTAATCTGCCACCTGTGATCGTCGTCCACCGCCTCAATGTGGATTCCTGCCTTCACCCATACGCTATTGCACGACTTTAGCAGTAGTATCAGATAACCCCGCATACGCTACTCAGTATCAGATAATCCTGCATTGGCTCTTGTGTTTTCTCAATGAAAATGCTGAGTGATGGTCACAGTTCGATCCCTGGCATCCATGGGAGGCCTCAACAAAAATTAGAGATGAAGAAAGAAATGCGTCATGCCATGGAGGATCTCAGGTTCGCATGGATTCCTGCACTCCAGGGTTAAAGGGATTATTCCTCACCCAATAGATTTTGCGACTTCCATTTATCCTGCTACAAACCACGAGACCTTGACTTGGAAATATACTCGAAATACTGAGGCACCTGGTAGTGTGCAGTGACAATGATGGCCTTTCCTCTCCCATGGATCTGTCCATACAAATGCTACAATCTCCACATATATTCATCTCTAATGTCAGTTTTGATTTGTTTTGTTATTCTTATGGATATCATCAGTTATCACTGCTCAGATAGCATCCAAGTCTTGACTGTGTCTTTGGCTTGTCGTTTAATAAATTTCGGCTTCGGCAACGGCAACAACAGGCAAGACAACGACTGCCCTGTTGACGATCTTCTGTAACGGAACCGTCAGCATTTACAATGTCACAATGCACAAGGTATGAGCTTCAAGCTGAGCACTTAGATTTCTTTGTTTTGACTAGGGTTTTTACATATTCACATCTCTAAACGAAAGCACTTGTCATGCAAGTGACAGACATCCTCCATCACTCAACAGTATAAGAGAGTCGGAGCATAAGATCGGATAAACTTTCCTGGAAACTTGATGTCTTTGTTTTGTGATAGAAAAATTAAAAAATAGATAGCAAAACAAAAAACTAATGCGTCCTATAAATTAGGAAATGAAATTAAAGAGTTCTACATTAAACTTTAAAGTCCTCAAGACCATTGCGATGGCAAAATAGAATAAGCTAAAGAAACAAACCAAAGGAAGCCATTTTTTCACTGATTCACACAATAAATCCTTTAAATTGCAGTAATTTTTGTTACGACAAGCAAGATTCAACAACAATGTTTTAAAGATTTAAAGATTTAGCAAAAGTATTGTAAAGATTTAACAATTCAGCAAAATTATTTGTTGTAAATATGGTCGTGGAAACAGTACATGCCTCTCGTAGAGATTATCTCGAATTCATAGCGAGAAGAAGAATAATTAACCACGAAATGCGATCTTCTCCTCAATTGAACGGGGACAGCAAAGCATCGACATTGTTTCCTTGGCAGGCGAATTACAGTCTTTAGCGGACTAGCGTTCTTAAGGATTTTCGCACAGAGAAGGGAAGCTCTGAATTCATGTAAACACGAAATCATTAAACTGCAATCCATCATTTTACCTACCACGGAATGCACCATTTCTTAACCTTGTCGATAATAATTTCGATTGGAATTATTAAAGCTCCTTGCAGTTCCATGCATCATAGAATTATTCATCTCTGCATTTCCTCTTTGTCCGAACAAATTAAAATAAAATGTTGACTAATGCAGTTAAAGAATTATATATTCTGGGGTTTGTCGAGGCGAGTATAGTATATCCACGAAGAGGTGATAAACTCATCTCCATAGAAAGTGTTTTGCTCAGTTCATTCCTGCTCCATTTCTATGGCTGCCTCTTTGGCATGCATCTCGTTTGGATTCTCGTTTCCAAATTTGTTGCTAAATTTAAAATATATATATATACATTTCTTTTTACTATAAAAATATAGATTTAGATTTATATGGAGCGATAAGGTCTTTTCATGACAAATTTCTCATCGTGACACCTAGTACATCGAGCCTCAACAATGTCCTACGCCAAAACATATTCTCCATTAATTTCTAATTGAATTTTTACAACTGTACGGGAGACACTTTCACAAATTGATTTTCTAGTGGTTCACTTACCAAAATGAATAATAAAATATTCAATGTTTATATTAATTTCTTAAAAATATTTGTAAACTCTAATTTATAGTTAAACAAAAAAAATTGTACTAATAACCTTTAAAAAAGAAGTAGAAAACATTATGAAAAAAATGTTTTAACATAGAAATGTGTTTTTTTGTGTAAAGCACAACTAAAAAAAAATGAGTACATAATTTAACATTTCTCTTATGGAAATGAGGAATCTATGATGTTAATTTTTAATCATGGTATTAGTTTAAGAAAACACAAATGCTCTCCAGAAAAATGGCTTGCATTTTGTGTTGTAGATAAGTTCGCAAATCCGAGCTTGCGGGATCAATTCCTCTAGAGCACCAAGCTCCCTTAGGTCTCCTCCAGTCCACCTTTGAGACCAATGTATATGCTACGTGCGCACACCTTCTTGCCTGAAACAAACACGAGTCGGTCAAAATTACTTAAAAGAAAAAAAAGAAATTTAAATTTTGAGATCTATTCAACTTTACTGGTCTAATGTGTGTTATAAAAGAGATGGCGCCTCATATGAAATCCCAGGTGGAGGGAAAAATAGTGAATCAGACTCGTGACCACACCAGTGATCAAGAAAGTCATTATTGTTACTATGGAGGATTACATTGTATACCATTTGGCATGGCTCACCGAAGATATAAATAGCTTTACTAATTGGCCATTATCTTAATAGATGTAAGTTAAAATGAGAATGGTATTTCCTGTTGCAGATTACCCCAGCCTCAATTGACCAATGACCTTGATGTAGATCATCGAATGGTGGTCGACCCCTTTTGATGGAGTAATGGAATGGAAAAATCAATGTATCTCCAATAACATGTCGAAATTTTCATTTCTCGTCTATAATTGACGTTAGTCTCTAGGACATTCTTTCTAGACCCAAGGTATTTGGTAAGGTCGGTGGTGTAGGTAACACCACTTTGGAAAAAAAAATCTTCATTTGGAAGAAATCAGATTATCATAGATCCTACTTTTTATTTGATGTGAGAGATCATGCATATAAAAACTCTTTCAATTCATTGCAGAGAAAACTTCTTAAGAGTTTAACTGGATTAGATAAGACAATAGACATTGTTGTTGAAGGTAAAGAGATGCTCATACAACCTCTCAAATATTCTAACACCTTCATAATTTTAGATGATGTAGACGACGTGAATCAGGTGAATGCACTTTTGCATGTTCAAACACATGATTTCCATTTAGGGAGTTCAATATTGATTACATATAGAGATAAGCAAGTTCTAAGAGGCTCAAAAGTCGAAAACTAATCAATTTACAAACAAATTGGGCTCCTGTAACGAGGGTTGGTGCTTACGTCGCTTCCAAAACAGTGGTTCATTCTTTGTCCAATGCTGTGAGGTTGGTTAAATGTTTTTTTTTTCATATCAGTGTACTAGAAAGGTGCCCTTATTATTATGGGAGTAAGCATTGTTCTCATTCTGGAAGTATTACGATGGAATTGTTAGTTTACAATATTTTGGTATTTTTTTGTTGTTGAGAAGTCGGCTCGTGAGCTATTTATTCGGTCACACCCCTTGCCCCCCTCTTGTAGGGGAAGCAGCTAATAAGAAGACGAAACCCGTTTATATGGGATTGAACTTTGGTGGGTATAAAACGCCCCACTTTATTATTTAATCAAGACCCCGCTTTACCATACAACCAAGGCTCAAATGGGATAGCGATTTTGGGATTGAACTTTGGTGGATATGAAACACCCCAATTTATTTTTTAATCAAGACCCTACTTTACCATCCAACCAAGGATGAAATGGGATTGGGATTGATTGGTTTGATGTTTTAGATTTTGGACCCAGTTGGGGTTAATTGAGGCGAATTGGTTTCCTTTTTTATATTTTCTATCTAAAACAAAAATCAATTTGACCCAATTTCTAACAGAAGTAAATTGTATCGATTGAAGTTGTGAATCAAGTGATCTCAATTCTAGATATAACACAAATCAATTGGACCCAATTTCTAATGGAAGTAAATTGTATCAGTTGAAGTTGTGAACTAAGTGATCTCAATTCTAGATATAGTGGCAGCATGGTTCCTCTCAAGTTTCTATTTTGCATTTTGGAATTGTCTTCATTGTTAATTTGCTGAAAGATTCATGTATTATTTCTCTAGGATGGTTTCAAGGTTGTTTCACGGCACGTTTCCAGGAGACGAAGATTTTTTCTTTCATAATTTTTCTACCAATTTTCTAGAAAAACAAATTTTATTTTCTTTCATTAAACTCAAATGTGAGAGAGTTTGAGCATTGTTGCATAGAAAGAGGTTGGCATCTTCTAATTTTTTTTATAGCTTCAGAATCTCAAAATATCTTGTCGTATTTTCTCCATTGTGACATATAAATCCCAACATACCGTGTTCCTTACGTGAATTATGTTCCTTAAGAAAATTATAAATCCCAACATACCATGCCACTATATTACTAAAAATGGGAAGTATTGTGTCAGCAATGCACAATTGTAGGTTGTTCTAATTGTAGGGAAGAAAAATATATTGGCTTTGGTGGTCTAGATTTGGTTTTGTAGTCAAATTTGCATGACCATGAAGGTTTTAGGTACAATATTCTTTACTTAAGTTACTATGCTGAACTATATTGTTGAATTTCATGTAGGCATGTATGTTTTAGTCTCTTGGAGTTTAGCGGCCCTATGATTGTGATCATGACACAACTACACAACACACAATGGATTTTTTTATCCAATATGTTTGGGGTAAACTCTTCACTCAAACTTTCTGCATTGTTTCCATGATGATGTGGATTAAAAGATTCATATGTAGTAAACCTATAATTAATACTTTCATATTGGCTACGAACCACATTTGGAGTCCTTTATATCCAATATTTTTTTTCACATTCGTATATATACAATTTTCCCATTCAATAAATTCCATCACAAATATTTTAAGATTGGAGTGAAGTTTCACTTGTCCACTTCTTCATAATCGTTCAAGACTACAAAAATGACTCTCGCAACTAAAAGGTCTGGCTCCTGTCACTTACAAAATGTTATAACTTAATATGTAAATTTGAATATAGTATGTTACTTTTTTATTTTCTCCGTATACAAGTAGGTGGTGATATTGACATTACAAAAAGTTAATGGATTTAAAATAGATTAAACCATTGACAACATAACATTTCAATGTAGACATAAACTAAGTGATTCACGAGATAAAATAAATGCCAAAATCTACTTAACCGTTGAGAACAAAACAACAAATAAATACACAAAGGTGAAAAAAAATCTTATACTTATGTTCTTTCCTTTCCTTACATAATATACAATGTAACTATTTAAATATATTTTTCCGAACCTCCGACAAAGTTCTAGATAAAAAATGACTTAGTCTCGTTTAGGAAAATGTGGGTACTTTCTCCCTTTCCCCTACTTTAGCGGGTACTTTCTCCATGTAAATAGGTGGTCGAGAGCTAAGGCAATGGGTCTGCAAACTCTCGATGAAATTATTTTATAGAATATTCCACTAAGGTTTATGTTTTGTTCTATGACCCACTCAGGGTTTCAAATTCTATACAAGATTTTCTTATGATTTGTTAGTAATTCTGACCCCTTTTTTTATAGAAATATTTATATAAACCTAACTCAAAGTTATTTTCAGGGTTTTTATGAATATTTAGGTTTGCAGTCCATTTCTTCGTTTGCAGTTCTTTGGTCCGTTGTAGAAAAGAGCTAATATTTGTAAAAACCTATTCATCATAAAATTCCACTAGAGTGGGTACTTTCTCCATGTAAATGGGTGGTTGAATGTTTTTTTCAAGTTCTTTGGTAGTTTTTATAAATATTTAGGTTTTTATAAATATCTTTCTTTCAAGACAATTTTGTTACTGCAATTTTAAAGCCTTCTTTGTTATTTCATACCTTACAAATCTATTATGAATCATTATCCTCTCTGGGTTTAGAATGAATAACATAGGCGGATATACTTTAAGATAAATTGCTTGAATCTTGGTTAAATTTTCAGTTTCAATACACAAGACCTAAGATTACCTATACTTTAAGATAAATTGCTTGAATCTTGGTTAAATTTTCAGTTTCAATACACAAGACCTAAGATTACCTACCAAAGGATTCGTTTCCTAATAACTTGAAACTACAAACATTCAAAGTTCAGTGGTTATATTTGGAATGGATTTTACAAAATGTCCATTGACGGATGCTACTTAATTTTTTTCGGCGTTCCCTTTCTGCGTATGCTAGTAATTGTCATGTCGTATGAATTGAAGTGATACTATAGCTTGTTTTGTTTATACTTATGCTCATCCTTGTAATTAAGCGGAAAGGCTTACACCTATTGACAATGGGCACAATTAATGATCTTTTAACCTTATTTAACCTTAAACTCTAATCTGATGGCTATGCATTGAAGATGCTGGCATATTCTTAGTCGTCCTCCAAAATCAATGGATCGGATTTATTGTTCATAACTTTATTGCATTTATCAAAGCATCAGTTAACATGTTTACTTTTTAACATTTACGCAATCACATTAAAATATGTAATTGCCATAGTCGTCCTCCAAAATCAATGGATCGGATTTATTGTTCATAACTTTATTGCATTTATCAAAGCATCAGTTAACATGTTTACTTTTTAACATTTACCCAATCACATTAAAATATGTAATTGCCACGTTCTGCTTACGGCCGTTTGATGCCCACGCGTTCCATTTATCACAATATTATCAATTTTTGCAATTTTTAGTAAAAATGGTTTAGGAATTTCGCAGAGAAATTATTCTCGCGAAATCGCAGAGAAATTATTCTCGCAAAGAAATTATTCTGGTAAACGCGGAGAAATTGCCAAGGTAAATGTTAGAAATTATTCTCGCGAAATCGCAGAGAAATGGTTTAGGGATTTCGCAGAGAAATGTGTTTCATTCTATGGAAATGGCAGAGAAATTCTGATCATTTCGCTGCCATTTCCATAGCTTATAGAGAGGGTTGGATGCCGGGTACTCAATGCAATTAACCTGAAACCTTGGCAGGCGCAGGAGAGAAATTATATAGTTTTTAGGCGTTTACCAGTCATAAATTATATATGACTGCTAGTTTATTTACTATCATGTAATCTCATTGGTTAAATACTAGATAGCTATATGATATTTTTTTTGTTTGTGGCCTTATACGGATTAATAGAAGACTGCGTTCTGATCAAAAGTGGAATAATACGTTACGGACAAATATAAATAAGCTTGATAACACTATGTAAATGGCTTTCTTCTTCAAAATGAAGGTAACATCGTAGTTTAGTTTATAAAGGCAAAGCTTCAAGTTTTTCTCGAAAATTTTCAATGGAATTTTAAAATGAGCGTTGTGTATGTCATTTTCAATATTTAAAAAACATTGTCATTTTCAATATTTTGACAAAAAAATTGTGAAGCGTAATGGGACAGTTAATTTGCCGTTTATATAGACTTTGGTTGTTGAAGAAGTCAATTTGGATTTGACGGAGGATATCGGAATGAAAAATGCCGTTTATATTGACTTTGGGGGTTGATAAAGTCACTTTGGATTTTGTTAGATTAACGAAAAGTAAACTCACTTTTCTTGAGGTACTTGAAAGTAGAACCAATTTTATTGTGCGCGCACGAATTTTGTAATTACTTAACGTGTAAAAGTCGACATAAAGACAGCGATAATCTTCGAGAACATTACTTCCATTCATTGGAATAAATTATTTATGCAGTAAACATTACTTCAATTCATTTTTTAAATCACAAAATTTTAATAATAAAATTTTGGTTTGCATTACCAAATTTTATCATATATATCTTTTTAGATTTTATCATATAACCTAAACTTAAAATTCAATGGTTATTTATTATTAATATTATAAAAAAATTACTATTAAAAATTATTTATTATCAAAATCAATGAATAAAAACAATTTGTTTTTCGGGAGTCCGGAGTGCCTAATATAGTTAAATACACCCATCATATAAGCGGCTCATGGACAATCGAAATAAATAAATACACTCTAGTCGCTGCAAACCTTGAACCTAGACACATATGATAAAAGCAGAAGATTGAGCGAAAAAACCGGCAATAAGTCCTGCCGACTTTCCATCCAAACTTTATATAAAATCACCTCTACCAAACGCAATAATAAGCTTCATAAACGGGCGCCTACAATTTGTTGAGGAGGGCGCACTCGGGTCGTTCCTTTGTGGACCCAATGGCCTACATCACAGATGATCTCCGGACACATGTATTCTATTATCGAAAAGCATAGCCTTTTCCTATCTCCACCACCTTCCTACCCTCGTGGGCGGTTGTATGGTCTATATAAACCCTCAACTCCACTCTCCCTTGCCATAGCATTCCTCCATTCTCATCCCTTCACTTGCATTTCCATTGGATTTCGCTGAGATGGCAGGAACTCTT